>VMBQ01002456.1:0-64219 GCA_007657795.1 Dreissena rostriformis | reverse complement strand
GATGATGATGATGATGATGATGATGATGATGATGATGATGATGATGATGATGATGATGATGATGATGATGATGATAATAATAACAACAACAACAACAACAACAACAACAATAATAATAATAATAATAATAATTATATTATTAATAATAATAATAATAATAATAATAATAATTATAATAATAATAATAATAATAATAATTATCATTCGCTTGATTTAAAATATTTGTTCCATGCGATATTTATGTCCGAAGTTTAAACAATAACTTGAATGGGAATAAATAACGTTTATTTAAATTGCAACATATGCTTTCTTGTCGTCATAAACAACCCTTAAACCCTAAATACATAAAGCACATTTACAAAGCTGTAAATTACCTATCATCAAGCATTTAAGAATATGTGTGCTGAAATGCAATTAAAGGTAACATATGCGAAAATCGATTTCAGTTTGATAATCAGCACAAATGCTTGAGTGCATGATGCACATAATCTTTTAAATACTGTGTATATGATCTGGTTTCGTATCATCTTAAATGTATGAATGTAAGCAAGAAGAAAACACTCCCTTTATCGTCATTTTTTGTTATAAAAATGGTTTCTAGCATTGCAAATGTCGGCATATTGTTCGCGCCATAATGGCAGCCCCATGCCGGTTAAGACTGGTGTATTATTTCTAAGTTCAATATTTTTAGTAATCATACATATAATTTTGTTAAGCTGTTTTTTTTTTGTTTTTTTTAAAGGTTTCTTTCCAGCAAAATGTTGCGCTATATTGGTCCATTGCTTTGTTATCGTGAAAGTTGGCATCAAACACTGCACTGTATTGTGCAACACACTTAAGATTGAATTTATTTGCCCATGTGAAACATAAAGAGGACGTGCATGCATGAACATTACACGACACAAAACTTATTATGTATTGTTATGCGTAAGAAAATTACATAGCATGATTAAAATGAAACAACCCTACCGACACATGTGATTCGATTAGCTTGACTTCCGATGTAACCTCGAATGCATGAACACCGTGTTACACCATCCCATACTTCGCAGACAGTGTTATTCTTCTTGATACAGGTCATTGGCGATACACATCCTGAGTGGATCGAAGGAAATGTTTGTGCATCGCATAATCAAGTACAATTATACGAACAAAATAGTCTTAAATTGGTAGGATAATAAGTAGTATTTCATTGTGTTATTTTGTTATATTAATTTATTTGTGAGTTCGACCTTGACATTTTTTGTGTTAGTACCAAATATTGCAAATTTTATAAAGATGTACCTTCGTTGTTAACAATTGATACATTCAACACGTGTACTGTCTGCCCATAGATCACCAGCGATGTTTCCGTAAGACGGGTCAACGCGTCATAAACATTGACAGGATTATGCTCATTGTGTACGTAAATCACCCAATGGTCGACGATTAAACTTCCGATTCTAAAACAAAACATGAATCTTCAATAGAAAAAGAATTATTGATTATATGTGTAAATGGTTTTACCACTATGTAATGAAAATTCACAAGCATTAATATATTAAACGATCTTTCATATAAATGATTCATCAAATCAATCAACAGAAAACAGAACTTTATCAAAGTATGACATGTTGCGTTACAAATAAAGTAAAAACATCGCTGTGTGTATGAAAGTACTATCCTAGAAATAGGGATTTGCATCAAACAATCAAAAAAATGCATGAAAAAGAATACTTCAATATAGGAATGATATAAAGGAATGACTTCAATATAGAAACTCCAGAAACCTCATCAGAAGAGAAATTCGTGTTACCATCCGCCAGTCTTAAATTTAAGGCAAGTGACAAATTGCCAATTAAATACAAGACGAAACATACAATAAACAATTAAACATTAAGACGGAGCGCTTGTATGCACAGACATTGCTTTTAAAAGCAAAATAGAAAAGTTTAAATTATCAAACGTACATAAGTACTGAAATTTGAATGTATGTCCATACCTTAACTTGGCTGCTGATTTAAGTATTACAACACTATTAGAGGATGCAAAAACAAGACACTAGTACTGTATTGTAGTGTTCTTTTCTTTATCTTATATTTATGTAACAATTATTTTGTGTTTGTATTAAAACAAAGTTTCAATAAAGATCATGCCGTGCATACAGATCCTACGAACATTTGTTGTCTACGTATACGTACTTTATCTCTCTTATAATCACTTTTGAGAACTGTTCTCCAAGAAGCCGTCTGTAGAATTCTGTAAGCTAATGAAAGAAAAACGGCGTGTATTATGCGAAAAAAACACTATAACCAATAAAAACAATGACATCATATAAAAGTCCACTAAATAAGTCATAGATGTAATTGTGCACGTCTGTTATATTTTCAATATGAATGTTATGTCTGCGAACGTGATTGTATTTTCATGTGAATGTTTTGTTTGTCATCCCAATTGTACTGCTTTATCAAAAAACATAATATGCAATGCCCTTCATATACATGTGGTTTAACAGTACAGTGTGTGATTGTTTTTAAGATTTGCAAATAATAAAAGAACATGAATTATCTGAGTGACCTTACCTTTGTACTAAGTTCAAGTTCATATCGTTCGTAAGTTGTGGACGAATTCAATGTTAAACCCTGCGGTAAAATGTAGTTCAACTTAACTTCAACAACAACATTATTGTGTCTGCCATCAGAAACTGTGGGTAGAACAATAAAACATTTATATTTACAAATATTGACATTATAATGTAAGTATCAAGAAACTCGTTTCGTTTACTTGTTTTATTTTTTAAAGATAAAATAGAATTAGTTCTTATCATAAGATGTAATGTATCGCTAACCTTCATCCGGAACAATATTTGGCGTTGTTATTTCTGAAATAAAGAGTATATTTTAACTGGTCACGTTGAAATTCATTTCCATTGCAAATACAGATCTTCCATGATAACTTAATATTGTGTAACAAAATAATGTATATTTGATTTGATATAATGCAAATAACATGGAATACTAAGCAAACAATTTCGCACCTGCACAGTCGTTTGCATCGGATCCATTTTGTGTGTAGCCCCGTGCACATGAACAATGTACGGTATTGTTCATGACTTCGCAGACAGAATAACGTTTTGTCTTGCAAAAGTCTGCCTGTGTGCAATCTGTGGATCATAAGCAAACAGATACCATGCAACAGTTGTCTTAAAAATTATAAATGACATGAAGTGTCGATTTTGGATGTTCTACGATTCTATCTAAGAATAGGGTGTGTGGACATGAATTTCCATTATTGTTTTAATATCAAACAAGTTACCATTCCCGTTTGCACACGCTATAACGGACAAACAGTGTCCGTCTGCGCACACAGAAATTGAATTGAAACCATACAGTTTTCTAAACGCTTATTTTTATGTTATACGTGATCGTAAGGCTTATATGTCTATTGCAGGTATGATAACGTATAACATAAAAATATGCGTATAGAAAACTGTATGGAATCAATTCAATGATGCAACCAATTAACACACTAAAATGCTTTTGAATTTTAATTGGATCTTAACATACTTTAAAAGGAAGAAGCGCTAATTACAACAAAACCATATTCATTTTACAATTATTATTTTGACGGCTGTTGGAAAGTGACGTTGTTTTTATTTAGTTAAATTCAATTATTGAATTGATTATGCAAACAAAATACTTAAATATGTAAAATTAGCTAACATAATGGGTATCCCTTACAAAAACCATATTTATGCTGCAGTGCATCTGTATAAAATATGTATCAATACTATTTTTTAATTGCTTAAGAAACAGAATCCAATGCCATGGTCTTGTGCAAAACGTATACATATGATATAGATAACATGGAAAGAAGTTACAGGGTACACAAATATATATCGGTTTAATAGAAGTAATACTCATTAATTTACATGTGTAAATTGTACAATCTTTACCACACGCTCGGACAAGAGAAGATGTGACACAGCGACAGAGTTATGTTATAAAAATATTGCAACATTAAATGTCGCCTGGCGACTTTTGAGGTAGACAAACGACAATCAAATCGAAGTACGACGCGATAGTCGACAATTTAAAACGAAAAACAACAATTAAAGACGACACGCGAAATTTGAACATGACCTTGTTAGCTTTTTAACTAGACATAATAATCATTCGATTCATAATATACTGACACACCGTTCGACACTCAACACACGATATTGCGAGCGATATTTGCTTCATAAAATGCATGCGTCGTTTTAAATGTCGCGCATCGCTTCGAAGAACTTTTGTCGTTCCCCATGGGTTTAAATCGACTATTGCATGACCTTTGCGCGATATAATGTTGCTTGTCGTTTTAAATGTCACGTGTCCTCTTTCATTGTCTCTTTTCGGTTAAGATTGTCGCGTATTGTTTCGAGCGTCTCTTTTGTTGTGGTGTGTATACCTAAAAATCGTGAATGGCGATATTTAATATGGCACTTACCAAATTCCGTGAATAACCCATTAGGAATATTATGTAAACTTAGCATGCGATAATCACAACACGATGAAATAACTCATACCAGGTGTAAACGGTGTCCATGATGTTTGGTTGGTGAGCGGTTCACATATCATCTTTTGTGAAATGTGAAATGTGCCGTTATAGTAGCACTGGCCTTCGATGAAGCAAAAACCATCCTGTGAAAGAGTATGGATAATAAATAAAATGTAATGCCTTTACTCAAAACAGTGTTTATTTGGTGTTTTAATTTGCTTTTGAGACAAATGGTACGAGTCCATAACGTTATTCTTAATATATTTTATTTTGGCCGTTCATTCTTTTATCATTGTATTGGTTATTACAGAAATCCGGATTTTTGGCACATGTAATCTTTCGCAATTAAGCACTTTACAACTTCAGAAACATTCTCAGGAGGGATATTATTGTTATCATATATTACAAAACACTGCGTACAACACAACACGAATACATAAGCATGGTAAAATGAGAACCACCCCCAAAACAACACATTTGCATATTACCTTCAGTGAAAACGTGTACGTAAATTCTTTATCTTTTGCATAAACATACGTCTGGCATTGCGAGTTGTAGATGTAGGCTAACCCTTGCTTGTGGTCATCATAGTTTTGACCGTCGTTACTAACGGAAACATGGAATCCGACAACAAACCTATTGTCAATGGATCTACGTTTTCGGAATCCATGGAGAGGACATATTGTCTCAACAATTGTCTCAGCGTGCCCTGGAACTTCAATTCCACTTTCATTGTGAGGTGTCCCGTCTATGTCAAACTGAAAACATAAGATTGCAAAATAATGAGGATCAATACAAAAGGCACAAAAGTGTAGTCACACATAATTTTAAAAACATAAATTAATAAAAGCCTTACATAAAATGTGTTCAATCGGCAAGTCAAGTTAGACGATGTAAATTCTCCACCAAAGACAACAATCTGAGAACAGTCCGTCTTGTTCTGGTCACAAAGTCCGTTATCTAATATTCCAGATATTATTGGTGGTTTTTTTAGATCAATGGAACAATCAACCGCGCCGAATCCCGAGTTACATTGACATGTTCCTGAAAAGATAAATTGTATGTCGATTAACTTTGAGTATACATGTACTTATATTCATATTTGAATTCGGAACATATTGCACGATAATTAACATTCGTATGACCCTCACAATGCATGTTAATTTAAAGATATGACTAAAATGTTTGACTGTTACCGTTAACGCAAGTCCCATTTCCACTGCAATTATTCATGCAAAATTTTTCTTCAATGGTTTCAGAGGTTTTCAAAATGTCCTTCAAAATGTTCAATTCTGCAAGAGTCGGTGGAGCGACGGTTGTTATGTGTGTTTCTGCTGCCCCTGTGATAGTTGTGTTTTTGTTCTCCGCTCTTTCAATTAAATCTTTTATAACAGTACTATTACGCTGAATCTCATTTTGACACGTTTGTAACATTGACTGCCTGGACATCGCTAACCAGGCTGATGAATTGGTTATCTAAATGTAAACAGAAAATACATCACTTCGATAAAAATGGTCTGTCTCGCACTTTCATAACTTACCAAACCTTATCGCATGGTCTTTTTTTCATATGCGTACCTTTATATCCAGCACGCAATTTTCCAAAGACACGTTCGTGTGCGTATCTGGAATTTTATTGCACATGTCCTGTATAACTTTTAATTCACGCTCACAATGTCTTCGAGCCGTATCGACCGTCCATACGACGTCTGCGCTTCTCTGAAGTTCATGAAAATAAAAATAGTTATGAAGTGCATATTTTGTGATAATACATTGTAACTTACCACTCATAATCTTATTACAAAAATATTCAAAATACTTACACGAGTTCGTACATGGAATCGCTGGTGCAAGACTGGTATCTTTATCTCTGGTTTTCTTGATTTTATTGTCAATGATCTCACTGGACGACTTTCTATCAGCTCACCGCAACTATGGTAACCAGCAAGCGTCCCTCGAGTACATCCCGCGATACTCCTGTCACATGAATATGCGCTGTTTCCTCCAGAGGTTTTCTTGCAAGTGCACGTTGGAAAAACCCATGGCTCCAGATCTTTATGGTACGAATCGCTGGTGAACAACGATGCATTTCTTTGCACTTTCCATGAGTTAATAAATTTCGATTCATTGTCAAAATCATCAGCCGAATTCCCATTCAGGGATCCACATAACCCTGTACTATTCCCCCTGCTATCTTTAATCGAAGGATTCACGGAAATGTCCAAAACTCTGCCACCTTGCTCACCCATAAACGGTGCGCTGTCTATTCGTGCCCTTACTGCAGTGCCGTACGGCAAATAGATCTACAATTCGGAACGAAACGCTCCATTAGCATACAAAGATATCTTAATAAAAGGCAAGTGTAATATTTCATTCAAGTAGAAAAAGAACACATTTTCACTGTATTCATTTATATTAAAAATTTTACCGTGTACGTATAGTCATTTTCTTTTTTCACTGTTAACGCCTTATCCCAGCACTGCCTGTAGCCAATGTCGATGTATCCGTTACAAACGTTGATGACGTAGACGTCACGTCCGGCCCTTACGGCAACGCCACAGTTACATTTTGCTGGACTGTGGCCATCAGTACAGTTGGCTATTCTATGCTGGACCTGTTGATACCGCATATATATCTAACAATAACATCGAACTACTTAACTTAACTACTAAAATACTAAAAATCGATAAACAACGTACATGTATACAATAAATATAGTCTTTTTAAAAGGGTTCATTCATAATTTATTCTCAGTTTAAAACCCGCCTATTGCATATTTCAAAAAAAAATGTGACTTTGTAAAATACTTATTATTTTAACGAAATAACTGCCAATAAAACATTACATACAACAATATTGAACAAAATACAACAAATATGTGAGAAAAAAATAGAGTAATTGCATTCTCGTGTATTTACAATACCGGATTCAAGTATTGATCAGGATTTTATGCGTAGCATTACCTCGACATTTCCATACACAGAGTGGCTGTACAAGATGTAGTCTCCTTCTTCAGCGTGATGCTCATATGACCTGCAATGCATCATAACGACAATACGTCAAACGCATAATAATCGTAGATCTCCATAGTCACGCAGAATACAAATCATTACCTTGACAATAAACAGGCTATATATCTTTTGATTAATTGCAAAAAAAAACAAAAAAAAATGAAAGGGCATTGCTTTCTGGCTTGCGGAAATTCTTGGAAAGTTTGAGTTCACAATAACATTGTTCTGGTTATTAATATTACTGCTTACAATTTATGTACACAAACACATAATAAACACATAATACCTACGGAAATAGCATTTTTTCAAATGGATATCTTATTTAACTGACCATTAAAATGCACTTACCTGCCATCAAATGTATACATGTGTGGATCATTTCGTGCTGTACATAGTTTTCCTCGCCATTGTCGATCCATTTCTGGAAGTACTTCAACCTAAACGAAAATAATGGGTAAACACATATGTTCCATGCATTGCAATTTGATGATATTATTTAATCATAGAATTAAAAATATATTTATAGTTTGGTAGAATGAGTATTTGTTCATTTAGCTTCATAAGGGTGTGGACTATGGACATTTTATTGAGTAATATAAGGAGAAAACAAAGAACATTGTCACGTGTACCACTATAGCAGGCAATTTGTATGGGACCGAAAAAAATGCGACCCCTCTAGTTCTTGGTATTTGTAGGAAAAGCGTGAACTTTCCGGCTACTCCGTACTGTCCTGTTTCCGCAGCACTGACGTCCACAGTAATCGTTGTGCCAAATGACATGTCATTAACTGCCACTGAGCATCCTCCCGGGAAGTTTCCTTCAGCATCTGCACAGTTTTGAATTTGTTTAATCATCAATACTTTATTTCAGACAATAAAGTTATTTTTACGGGCCAGGTATGGTTCATTGAAACGTGTATTTAATCATTAAATGTATCATATCACTATTACGCAACTTCAGTACCACTCGCAAGACTGTTCAGGTTGTTAACAACAACATTAGAAACATCCATTGTAATACACTCTATCATGTTAGTGCAGTTTACAATATCGTCTGATGAGTGCATAAATACGATTTTATATTTTCGAAATGAATATCATCTTTTTAATATTAATGTATTAAATGTGTAAAAAACATAAATGTCTCCTTTTTATGAACGATAAATAGAATATTTATTTTTTTATAATTTTAAAGATAGTTCTCCCCACGGACACTTTTAGCTGGTGCGGGATATCTGTAGGTGTAATAAATTATTTATTAATGTAATGTACATTATATATGAAATACCTCTGTATGCTCACTATCAATAACGATATTTTGTATGGTTTTATCAATTTAACAGCGAAAAAGTATATCTAAAATATTAAAAGGCAAAATAGTAATTTGCACATTTTCAATAACTGTCAACAATCAGGGCAAATACAGAAAAGTGTAGAACAACTTACTGGGACAAGTTCCATAATCCGGTGTGAAGTAGTCTATATTGACGGCACATGCGATGTTATTAGAAGGTCTCACATTATCGCACACTATCGGAACTTGTAATTGCATTTCCACAGACTTAATCTCTCCACGGCGCAATGAAATGCGAGGGGTTAGAACTTTGATACCCAGAAAAAATGGATCCGATACCATCGACAACTGGCCTGGCTGACTGTTGGGTTCGTTGAATGCACGAACAGCGCATGAAATCTATCACAAAAGTGTGATCATTTAATCAATTAAGAATATTATCTAGTTGATTATGTGTGCTACTTATCGGGTCATAGTTTAACACCAATTCAATACCAACCGATAACGTTTCATACTAAATCTAATGCAAATATAAATTTATTACCGGTTGAAATTTTAAGTCCAATGAAATAATTGGCTTAGGGAATTAAAAATATATTTCAACTTACATTGGTGCCCATGCCAATATTCATATCCTCGAGATCCTTGTGCGACAGATAACACGGTGACATGTCGGTCTTGTTGCAGTATTGTTTGGTGGTTACATGCTCTGAATTCCCTTTGAGGTGCCACTCTACTTGGTAGTAGAGATTATCTGTTCGGTCCGGGTCGAATTTACATTTAAACCAGATTGATGTGTTACTTTTGTCCCAAACAACACCAACATCGTTCGCAACAAACGACGGAGGAGGAACTGGTATAAGAAAAATAAGAACATTACAAGTATCTTCAATTGAAAGTAAAAATACGTTCATTTGGTTTGTAAATGTCGTATTAGGATTTGTTTAAAATAGATATACGGTGTGTTTTTAGCGAAAATAAATCTTTAGAAATATACTCTTATTTCGAACACGGAGAGATACCCTACGATTAAGTGTAATGTAGCCTTAAAGGAAAACGCAAAATTTTGAGACCATAAAAACGCATCTACATCATAACTTACCTATGTGTACCACACAGTCGCGTATATATCATTACTTATCTGCTTGTAACACACATACACAACATCAGGTTAATCCGATAAGTTGAAAAGCCACCAAAACACATTTGAGTACGACGCACGATAAGCCATCTGGCTTGCGTTTTCAGTATATGAATTCCGTAGGCAGCGCGCAATAAGATTAGCTTGTGACAATATAAATAGCTCATACATGATTGTTTCAATGCAATTGAAATCAGTGAAGTTTTTAACTGGCACAAGTTTTTTTTAACATTATCTTATGTGCAGTGTGAGCCAGAAAGAAGTTTTTCGTATTGTATTTATTGTTTTGTTTTTAACCGAAAAATACTGTATCGCTTTTATAATCGCAGAACACAAACTTAGATAATATTAAGATCGTATGAGCACTGAGAGCAAAACGCGGTTTCCGTATTTTTCGTTTACTATTTTACCCGAAAATATAGTGGATCGCTTTAAAAATAGTTTAATATTAATAATTTTGCTTCATCGCTAAAGTAATGTTATCATTAAAATAACACATACATAGCGATTTTCTTTAAAGGTGGGCCTTAACTGGTTTTCATGAAAGTTAGTTAACACCAATTCCGATTCCCATAGGATCCCATTTCAAAAAGGTAAACGTTCAAGTTTTTTTTTGCCCAGCCATTCTATCATGCAATTATCTACGAAAGTTCCATCCGCCTAAATGCAGGCACCCTAAGTAAACAGAGTTTTGGCCGTGACATTTTGACAAAGCTCAATATCTCAATAAACGCATCCCAAACGTTCATCTTTTAACGTAATCAGAAATGAATGCATCAAAAATGTTGCGGCCACGCATCGAATAAAATTTATATCAGAAAAGTACCTCTTTACAAATAGGCACTACTATCGAGGATTCAAAATTATATAGTGGAATGTCAACTACACACAGAGCGCGACCCGCAATTTTGTGTAATTTGTGTAATTGTATGATTTTGTTACATATTTATAAAAGTCATGTAAACTAAAATGTGAAACCCCGTTTGACACCGTAATTTGCATCACAGATAAGCATGTATTATAAAAGCGAAACGTTCTACGGTGAAAATCCCTAGGCGACATTTTAGGTCGAATTATTCCTTTCTATTGAAGACTGATCAATCTTGAAATACTAAATATAGTTATCCTGCGATATATCCAACTAAAGGTAAAGTGTGCTAACGTTGAAACCGCCTGTTATCTTCTTATAACGCTTCACGCGTTCATATCAATTTTTCGAATAATTCATTTCAATAAAGTATATGTACAAATGGACAAATAACGATAAGGCTAAACTACGGTACTTAGTTTTTGTGCTGTTAAAATGTAGTGATGGTGATATGGTAAAAACACGATAACTATAGTGGTTAAAAAGAAACTAGTGCATATTCACCTCATTTTTATAAGCCAGTTGCAAATCGAAATGTTTCATTAACATCCTGACCGTACGTTTTCCGCCGTTACAAACAACCCTAAAGATTTGGGTACATAGTCTTATTATAAACCTTGCATGTCTCTTGAACTTAATTATCAATAACTCTAGTGATCATAAAGAAATTATACAATAGTTGTATTTTTGCCAGTACATGTGTTCTGGTAATTGGACTTGTTTGCGCACTTGAGTTGTGTTCTGTAGACACTCCGAAACACGAATAAGTAAGTGCTTTACTATAAAAGCAATATACTTTGTAAATTCGAGTAAAAAGTTATTTTTTGTTTTGCTAAACCAAATTATATTCGTCTATTAAACAAAATAGAAAACTTATAGGTAGTGTTTCATTTCAATGGAATTTTGTTATATTTGCTTTTCGCCTAACCGTGATCAATTAAGAAATACATAATGAATTATAGATCTGTACATTTAAATGATTTCAATTAGAAGCATAACTAAATGTCTTTCTAATTCATGAAGTGAGGAATACAATTGCTTAACACAAAAAAGGATAAAGGTAAAGAATGAACGTAAAGAGAAAATATAACAATAATTATTTAGTGTTCAGGCAAATCTTTGTTACGGCGTGTATTTATGGGTAATCTATATTGTGGTTGGAAAAGGACAGGTCATGGACATCTTAGTGAGGTGACAGAAAACACTTAGACTACGACTTTTATATTAAAATGAAGATATCAAATATTACTTTTATACTTCAAATGCAAACCAAGTGTGTTTATCATTTTATTATGTGATGGTTTCTGTTCTTTGTTTATAAATTGATAAATAGAAACAGTTTACTTTTTTTTCTAATATCCTAAACTAAACTCACACATACTCATGTAAGCAGTTGCCCACAACCATGAAAACGTCAACTGTAACATTGTTTTTTATTGTAACTGCTATGGTTTGTCTATCCGGAGAAAGAGGATGTATTCTTCAAACAAGTAGAATTATTAATGTGATACTTACTTTCTGAGCCGATACCTGGAAAACATAAACATTTAAATAAGGTGTGAAATATATACTTTATACAGGTAATAACAATTTGTTAAACATATGAAATGAAATATTAAAAGTACAACGAATTTAAGAAGTAAACAGCAGTATGCACGCGCAAAGCAAACAACAACAAAAAAAAAAGGTTTCAAACAAAAACATTTGAGTTACAAACATATTACCAAAACAATATGCACTGTCTTTTGTTATGGTTGGCCCTAGTCGGTAGACATAGTAACCCCCGCAGTTCTTTGCTTGCAAGTCATATGTTATTCTCGAATTTCCCGACTGTTCTGCTTTGAATGACTTTATATTATCCTCTTGTTTGGGTACTGCGTTGGGATCTGCATTTGTTTTCAAGATTAAAGCTTAACATATTAATTTCGATTCTAACAAACTTGATAAATATGTGTGCAATTAAGTGTTGGTTTCAGGGATTTTTTCTGCATTTATTGCTAGTAGTTTTACAACTCTTATTTTTTTCTTCGTCTGCATGAAGACCAGTGGGTGATAATATATTCATTAGCTGACTCACCTTATTTTAGATTGGCTCAACGGGTCCTTAGTTACGCTATTTAATTAAGCGCACGCGCGATAATGGATATTATATACTTTGTAAATACGATAGCAACTTGCCTTGTTGGTCTTTTTTACTATAAAGAAATGTTAAGTAATATAATATTGACAAAATACCTTCTTCGAACGTTATAATTCGCAGATGCCCTTAAAAAAGCTGTTTTCCTCTAATTGTTTTTCATTGTGTGGGTGCCTTCGAAAATGTGTATGTCCTAGCTTTAGACAACGTAACATTCTTAAATAAATGTCAAGATTTTACAAGTACGATAATTTTGCGTATTTAATAAGTATAAATTGAAGGCACAAATCTGTGTTGCAAACGTTTATGACAATTAAAAATGAGCCATATAAAAACAATTAAACACAAAAAAAACAATTACCGTTGCTGTACACCGGGAAAAAGGTAGCACATCTGTTCATCGGAGGTTGTACGTCGGGCAAAGTGTTGTTGCCAACATAGTACCAGCCCAATGAAAGTTTGTTGTCATTTATGGGATTGGACTTTGTTTTGAAATTTACCAGCCTCATTTCCAGGCTAGGAAGTCTCTTGTAGTTCTCTTTTTCACAAGGATCAATGTTGTCTTGGTAGTCTGAATACAAAATATACCCATAACCATAAGGTTTTGTAAAGATCACCAACTGACAACACGGGACAACGGAATTAAAACAGAAAAAGTTGTTCATAGCGGTCCTTGGAATTGCAGAATAATGTTTTATGTTAGTACTGACAGTAATTAAGAGTTAATTTTGTAAGTGACCAAGTATATACGCACTACAGTAAATGGCCACGTCTTCGTCATGCACGCAATCATGGGTGCCCCACTCTCGTGCCTTGCACTCGGACACATCTTCTTCAACTCCAAGACATTGCAGCTCATCCAGTATGATTGTTTCATTTCCAAACAATGGATATTCTGCCTCTGGGCTGTATACCTTACTATAAGAATGTTGTAGAGTGCATATCTGTGCTTTACATGCTGTGAAATCGATTTAGACTAGTAAATGAAATCTAAACCATAAGTTTAATCCGATTCCTGTCAAACTTGCTTTATATGTAAGTGTCGATGTATATCTTATGTTTAAAATTAACATATATACATTGTTCATACATTAACGCTGCTATGATTTGAACTGTTAAAATAAATAGTAATTTATAACGACATTTACAATATCAGATTTTTGGCATAAACAATAAAACGATTGCATATGTATGTGAACATGAAATATTCTAACATATCTTTTGCATAAAATTTGCTCACACAGATGTGCATAACTTATAGTTTAATTATTTGAACAAAAAATGTTCGTATCATTTTAAGAAAGAGTTCGTACCCAACAGAGTATCCCATCATGGAGCACAACACCAAGGCATCGTCATCACCAAACTGGTCATCACATATGGTACCCCATTGGTCATCACGGTACTTTTGTAATGTATTGTCAAACCGTCTATACTGGACTTCTACCCTTCCTTGTATAGGTTTATGTTGTCCATTTTCTGTTGCCTCATGCTGACCATCCATTAATCGTACAGGAGTTTGAAAACCTGATGATATACAAAACCATGTCAAAAATGCCAAAAGGACAATAACAAATGTCAATATTTTGATCGACCGGTTTTTATCTCGTTTATTTATCGAGATTGATGTGAATTCAATAACATGTAATAATCAATACATGTTTGAACGTTATTTTTTTAATTATATTGACATTTTACTTATTTATTTTTAATTTTTAGTACTCGTTATGAAGGACGAAGAAAACCAACACTTGAAAACGACTAAATAAATTTCTAGAATCTGTAACTAAAAGCAATAAGTACACATGCATTCCTACTCACGGCAGTTTAGAGCTACGTTATCTCCGCTAGGACAATAATGTGCTGACTCAACCCACTGTCCGGATCCACATTCGTATAAATCTCCTTCGTCGCCATGACAACCGAACCCACCAAGAGTCGTATGTTCAGCAGGAATATTTGCGAAATCTTGATTGTGAATTGAAACATTTCTGCAATATATAATTTTATAGGTATTATACAGGTTGCTAATTTTAAACATCAAAATTTCAGCATTTAAACGGGGATAAAATCATTTGAAGAATCAGAACAACTACTAATATTACTAATAATTCAAACTATTTACACATGTCCAAAATTGTTTTATTGATACAAGACATATGTTGTAATTCATTTATAAAGACATTGTATTCTGAACGCAGTTTTGATAAGTATCTCATATAGTACTCGCCCATGGTAGTTGTCTCTCTTTCCTGCCTGATTACAAATCGAAATCGCATCATCCATTGTGAAATTGTCTTTGCATACACGCTTCCATCCACCGTTGATGTAAATCTCAACTATACCAGAATAGAATGTCAGGCCTTCCCGAACTCGAACAGGTGTGTCTACACAACAACAATACGATATATAAGAATAAGTATTGCAGTACATCTCGACGTTTTTATAAATATAACATGTCATATGTGTGTATGTTAAACAGTTATAAAAAAAACGTACTACACTGCACCGCTACATCGTTGTTATGAGAACAATAGTAATAGCTACTGCCCCATTGGTATCCATTGGTAATACTACACTCGGATATGTCAGGCTCGTCGCCGCGGCAGTTCAGGGAAGATAACAAAATACTTCCATTTCCCATGCCGTAAAAGCCGTTCGTTCGTATCGCTAAACTCCTGAACAAAAACAAGACATTTTAAAACAACCAGAGCAGACGATACACACGTTTTAAGTCTTGTTATTTTTATATCTAGATTTGACGTTTTGCTTAAATTGTTCCTTTAAAACGATTTTCAATAAGCAACATCTTCAGTTTGTTCTGTGATTCTACAGTCTTTAAAACAAAATAATGCATTTGTGAAACTATTTTTTTCACAGCAACAAATTTCGTTGCAAAACAACAGTTTCTAATACTATAAGATGGCAAGTCTTATGTCAGAATAAGTTACTTTGTATTGAGTCCTTTCATTCTGCATATCACTTTAGCGTCGTTTTCATCGAAGCTGTTGTCACAGATCGTGCCCCAAATTCCTTTGTACTCGATTTCAACTCTTCCAGAATAGTTAGTTCCATCCACAAAGCGTATTGGTGTAACAGGCCCTTAGAAGAGAAACCCATGTATTAATACATGTATAAAGTAGTTTAAATAAGTATTTATAAATCACGTCTAACGTTTTTCTTTTATGATATGACTCTTAAGTATATGAAATAAAAGCGTTTACATTTAACAGGGCTTTTCATTATTATTGTCTTATTTATGTATATGGTTGTTGCACATATATTTATAAATCATAGCAAGAGTGATATGCATCACATACATGTATTCATATGCGTCTGTCAGTGTATTTTTAGAACAGACTTTACAAAACCAAAAAACCGAAGTCACCAAAGTGTATATTTTTCTGCCATTAGTACTTACTACAATTTACGCCGACATCATATTCATGCGAGTTACACGGGGGTTTTGCAGAATTTTCTTTCCATGGGTATGAAGCACATTCGTCAATGTCTGCCTCAGTTCCGTTGCACTGCAAGTCTTCAACAATGAGGTTACCTGACCCTTGTCCGTACTTGTTTACATGTGTATGTATTGTGATGTTGCTGCAACCCAAATAGTGTTTCGTTGTCAATTAATTAATACAAAATCAAAATGACAGTTTGAACATCTTTTCCAAAAAAATACATAGTCCGTTTTTTTGTTATAAACACACCACATTGGTGTTTCTATGCCACAAACAAAACAATCATCTTTAAATGTTTTAATAAAATGTATTATGACAAAACTTGAAACAAATCATGGATTTGAAATAATTTAATTAATCTACATGATACAAAACCAGAACAGCATTATAACAAACTAACGTCGCAATAGTTCGTACCGTTCGATGTGAGTGTTTTAGAACGATCATAATAGGTATATTTAAGGGCCAGTCACATGTAACCACAGCGCTTGCAATGTGTTATTAAAATATGTCAAAGCGCCGTGTGATCGACGAGAGAAATGCTCAAAATGATTAAATTAATTTTCTGTGGCGCTCACACAATGTTATCACGCATTTGTACTGCGTCCTTATCGCATTCTTACAGCGTTATCGTATCCTTATGATCGCCAAGCGAACACCGCCCGGCTGTGACTTGACTGTGACGTATTAATAAGTGAAGGCCCCTACTCACTCTTCTATTTTCAATAAATATCATTTACAGAGTTTGGTCCTTCTATGGTTATCAAGAACGTTAAAATAACGTACCTCGAATTGTCATACCCAGCCAGTTTGCAGATGACGCGTGCATCGTGTTGGTCCAAGTTTGTATTACAGACAGTTCCCCAGACTCCAAAATACTGAAACTCCACTCTACCCTGGTAACTGTTTATGTTACTGACCAGCCTTACACGGTTGTCTGAAATATTTCAATCTTATTTGTTTTATTCAGAATTATTCATATGACTACACCACAATTAATATTTCAAAAAAGGAAAAGTTTTGTATGCACATTTATGTTCGAAAGACAAAGTAATCAATGTTATCGTTTGGCTTTCGTTCACTCCTAGAGGGGATTTGATAATTAGGCAAAATACAATCCTGTAACATGTTCAAACGATATTCCTTGTACTCGTATTTGCATGTGTTACCAATGCTTTGACAAGGCCTATTTTCAAGTTCAATCAGCATGTGCTTATTAGAGTTTTGAACATGGTATATGATATCGTCAATATGTTGACGCAATTTGACACAAAATGCGTATTTTAAGCACGTGGCACAAAGATGAGCACACAAACGTATTCAAATAATATTTTGGTGATCAACCAAATTCCAACCGCTGCAAGTAACTCCTGCTTTTTGGGAGTATTGTGAAGATGAGTCGGGGCAATATCCTGTGGACCACTGTGATGAGAACTGGCACTGCGAAATGTCTTGTTCATCTCCATTGCATATCATGCCACGCACAAGTGCATAGCTATAATCAGACTGAGGGTCAGGCTTCCTACAATCATGTATAAGTATTTGAATACACCTAAAAATATGTTAATGTTCGCAATATTGTGGCGGCCAGCACTTATGTTAGTTTCATGCGTAGTTTAATATCGATACGGCTAACCTATTGACAATGCTAATTGCATTGTAAGCCTGGAAAGCCATACTATATAATTTCAAACAAATTAAAAATACATTTCATTGTTTACTATTAAGCCATGTATTACACTATTTAAGGTTATTGTTCATTACCGTCAAGAAATTACGTACGCTATGAGAACTATTAATGTAGATGAACAGTATCATGTTTATCTTTACCCGATTTTATATCCCAGTTTGTTGCAAACTACAGCAGCTTCTTTAAAATTAAAATTGTAGTCACATATGGTATACCATGCAGAATCAAAAAATACTTCAACCACTCCTTTCGAGGGATCATTTCCTTGTAGCCGCAAAGGAGTATTGGGTCCTGGAAATATATAGCTTACGTCTTCAAATGACAAACTTTAAAAAATGTGCACATATTTTGGAACCTGTTAATGGTTGCTGCGAGTCTAAAATGAAACCTAAGAAAGACCCGTAAAAAAAGTTAAATTTGACAATTGAAAGAGAAGTCAGTGATGGATTTTGCCAGAATTTAGTTATTTAATAGTTAATTTTACTTTTTATAAAAATAATTTGTGTATATTTAGCTGATATAACTTAAACAATTGAATATATGCAAACTTAAAGATATAAGCATGGCGAAAATAGCACAAAGACAAAGCTAAAGGTGAATTTAATGAATACAATAAATGTTGAATAGGCGGCGGTAGATTGTCTTAAAGTTTAACAACACCCATTACAAGATTAAAAACACATACTGCAGTTAATCGCCACAGCATTGTTAGTGGAGTTGCACGTATGCGACGTCTCTGACCAAGGCTTGGACGGACATTCTTGAAGATCGTTTTCTTTGCCAGAACAGTTCAGTTGTTCAATTACAAAGTTGTAGGGACTTCTAAACTTGTTGTTTTGATAAATTGTTGCATTTCTAAAATTCGAAAACAAATGGATTGTTTCATGGATATTGGTAATCGCATTTTAATCGTGTGTAGTGTATGCAAATAGCGCGATAGATGTTATTATCTGAGTGTTATAAACAAATTACCCGTAAGTTGGAGCCCCAACCAGTTTACAAATAACATCTGCATTATTCGAACTAAAGCCAGATCCACACAACGAACCATATGTGGTTTGATACGTATCTTGTAATCTCAGCTCAACCCGTCCATAGTATTTGCTAACACCAGATTGAAGGGATACGTATGTTTCTGCAAGGGCATGATAAAACAAAATCAAAATATGTAGCTAATACTTATTAGTAGGCGTTTGTTAATTAAAGTAATATAAAACACGTTTTAATATACGATTTCATACATACTGCATTCCTGTTCAAGTGGGTCTGAATAACTGCATGAGCTATTCAACCATGGTTGCGAATTGCATTCGGTGATGGACAATTCATTTCCAATACATGAAAGGCTAGATATCATGTAGTTGCTTAATGTTTTGTTGTTGTGTGTGAGGCCAGACTGTACAAGACCATACCTAAAATAGCATTAAATATTGAAATCTTTTGGCTGCTATCGCACCTTTTGCAACAAATAATCGGGATATTTTTGTTAACGATTGAAGAAATCTCAGCTGGATCATGCAATCGAATAACAGACATGACATATAGATTAGTATGTGATTTTAACTTACGAGTATTTAAATCCTGCAGATCGGCATATTATGTTCGCCACATTTGTTCCGATTGTATCTCGACAGACGGGACCCCACGTTCCATTGTAGAACACTTCCACCCGACCTTTGGTAGCCGAGGGTCCATCCGCAAGTCGAACCATAGTCTCTGAAAACACAAAGTAAAATGTGTACGCTAAATATGGCAATTATGTCTTGAAGATTAAAATTTTTGTTAAAGACAATATTGTTCTAAAACTGAAACTCAAACGCATTGTTTGTGTTCAGTTTTTTGTTGTACATTTTGATATAAGATTTGAATATTATATAACCAAACAAAGCGTTTTCAGAAGTCAGAAAATAGAACGTGTTACCAGCGCTGTCAATAGTTTCTTTTATCTTACTAATCTGTTCTAATGTCCGATAACCACAAATGGTACAAAATAGTTGTGTTTATTGTTTGTACTATCAAAGTCATTTAGCGTCCCGACCTTTGCATTGCTCATTTCTAACATATCAAATGAATACTTAATTGATTACGATAAGTTTCTTCCGTTAACATATGTTCTTCTTGGAAACGTTTATACTGACCATCAGTGAATATACAGTATATACGTTACTGTTTTCAATAATTTTTGTTTCTTTTTTGTTTAAATTTAAAGTTCATTAGTATGCAGCTGTGTGTTATATTAAACTTATCAACACGTAAGTGTCTTTAATAAAATTAACAAGAGTTCATACGGCAGTTTATGCTTATCACATATCCACAGTCACGTGTTGAAACATTCTGCTCCGTGTACCCAGCACATTGTGAAATATCGTCTTCTCCGCCATGGCATGAGAAGCCACCATAGATTGACGTACCGTTGAAGGGTTCTAGTGTATAGGTTCCATTCCTTATACAAAGAAGTGATTGATAAAACATCAACAAAGGTCACCAACTAAAAAAAGGTCAGCACAAACACGAGGGAAACCGTATTAAAAGCACTACTTCTTATATTTATTACAAGTGACCACACACAGTCTGACACATCACGAAGACACTCAATTGAGCTAAACACCACGCCGCAAGAAACATACATAAATAAATAAGACTTAGGGCACCAAATTGAAACGGTCAATGCAAAGCATTACACTATTTCACTGGAAAGAAATACATAATCAATAACAAATATATAATGTGTTTACCTGGCATGTGTATGTCCAAGCATTCGACATACAACGTATGCGTTATTTAACTGGAATCCGTCAGAACAAACTGGAACCCATGTTTTGTTTATGTTGATCTCAAATTTGCCAGACAAGTAACTTTGACCGTTATTGAGTCGAATGGATGTTTCTGTATAATACGAACAAAACATTATCGTACAATTATCATCATAGTTAAATGAATGATTTGCAGTACTTTGCTTAATGTATTTGAGTTTATATTACATTTGATAGAAATAAGATGTGTTTTCAACTATAACTCACGACAATTTATCCCAATGTCTTCTGTTGATGACGTGAAATTCACTGTGCTATTCAAGCATTCTACAATATCAGTTTCATTGCCATAACAGCTTAATGTGCTTATTTTCTTGTCTGAGTTTGTGTTTTTCTGCCGCATGAACTCAACAGAAGGCAGTTGATAGTTTCTGAAATAAAAAAAGTAAACACATATTTTTATCATTGATCATTTTTCCATGGGCTAATGTTTTCAAACGCTCAAAATCAATTATTGAATTCTAATATAATACACGATATGCTACACCTTTGTATTCATTTTGAGGGTAATTACTTATTTTAGTCATGTAAAAAACCAGTACTTGTTTCCTTATGACTAATATGCAGGGAAACTCCGAGCTTATGGAGCGATTTTAAGCTTTATCAAATAAGGTGGAGACGATGTGCTTTCGTCACAAAATACTAACCTTGTAAAGTTAAATCCTAGAAGTTTACATATTGTAGCAACAGTATTTTCGTTTTGTATTGATCCTACGTTTGTTTGGTAATCTCCAACGTGTACTCTCAACTGCCCCATGTACTTGGTCCTGCCATTCTGAAGTCCCATCTGAGATGCTAAAATAAAATGCGTGGAGTTATATTTTACAGCGTACAATTAAATTCGTTACTATCATGAAGATGAACTAGAAACATTTTATATCCAAAGTATACAAGTTGCTTACGTACAGCATGAAATAACGAGAACTGATTCACAAATTTCAGCTGCAATTCGTCCACATTTTGAAACATCGTCCTCTGAACCACTACACGTCAATTGAAGACTAGAGTTTTTGTTCGTGGTAATGTTGCTAACTTGTGTTTGCCTGTAAAATACAACTAAACAGTATTAATATCAGTATACCTCCTGTCAGAACTGAATAACTTCGCTTTCATTTCACTATTAATACATGAAAAAGAAATCAATCGGTCAGAAGTAGTATGTACCCATAATTGTATCCCAACATTCTACAGAACATTTGCGCATGAGCTTTGTTTTGGTTTTGGTCGAAGCACACATTGGACCATGTACTGTTAATGTAAATCTCCACAGTTCCCGAATGCATACTGACGGAGTCTTCAAGACGGACAGGCGTGTCTAAAAATAAAATGTATTATGAAAAAGAAAATCAAGTTGAAGCTCAGATACATTGAGTATGTTAGCTCCCCTAAGCACGAAGTGAATATCGTTGTGGGGATCTTTAAGGCTTCCATAATTGTGTATCTTGCGTCGTGTGTCATCAACAATTTGCTTCCAATTAATTCTGCCCCTCAACCGCTTAAAATATGTTCACATATTTTCAAAGTGAAAACTCAAATTAAATATTGTTATCTGAAAACTAGTGTGTTTTTCTCTAAAGAATGTTCGAATAATTTCCCTCGGTCAAAACTGGAAAAACCCTGGTAGTCACTAGCTTTTCTAGTTCATACTTAAACAAATATTTAAAAAAAACAAACAACAACACCCATAACTTTGATATTTGGTACGTGGCATCCGAAAGTTGCCCTCTAAATGTAATGTTTATATCATGCCATAGGCGTATGCACCGGCCAAACAACAATGACAAATTGTCATAAAGGTGTTTATAACAAAAACAATCTGCTAGAAGCCGCTAGGCCCAAAGCTTTTGTATTTGATTTGTATCATCATCATAAATTGGTCCACTACAAAGTTCGTACAAATAATGTCATTTGTCTCAAAACTGGATTAGCCTCGCCAGATGTGTTATATAAAATTGCATCGCAAAATAACTTATAAATTTTCTTCCATGACACCATAGTTATGACCCAATGGTGCAATATATGCTTTGTAACATGGTTATAATAGTTCGCTCAAGTTAGGCTCCTGGTGTCAAAACAGGCCATATCCCGGGGATCGCACGGTCAATCGAAAGTAAAACGCCTAAGGACTTATAAGTTACTTATGGCAGTTTTATTCTCAGAATACATATTTTACGACATGACTCATCGAGTCGTTTAGGCATATTTTGACCATCTTGTATATGAAGCACGTAACAGTAATACTATTTTGCTTAAATGTATAACGTACTGCATCTCAGAAGTGCCGGGTTCTTGCACTGCGTGTTATACAACCAATTAGATGATGGACACATGTGATAGTCTTCCTCAGTACCCGTGCACCAGATATTTTTCACTAGTATCGGTGTTTCGAATCCAGGCATAAAGTATGGTCGGTCAACTTCTACATACTCTCTGAATAATAAACAACACATAGGTTATTTAAAGTATACAGTGTAAAACTCAAACTATCGACTGACCGTACAATAATAATACATTGCAAAAGTTCATTATTTGTTACTATGAATGTAATTACATTTTTAAAGCAATTTTGTACAACATTTTAATAACTCATTTTGCAGACCAAACACGATGTATTTTATATAAAGTTACATCGCGTTAAAAACTCTTTACCTGGTGACATTGAACAGCATTTTACACATGACAGCCTGGGTCTCTGCAGTTAAATTAGCAGCGCACATATAACCACTATAACCGTTCTTCGTCACACTTACATATCCCATATTTGGCGTCAAACCGCCGTGAAGACTAATAGGAGACACTGAAAATATTTTAAAACAAAACTTGTTTTCTTAAGAATACAAACTAATTATGTGAGTAATTCGAGGACATAAATTGAAAACCACCATGATATTCTAAAGATATTTTAGTTTTTCGCAATATAGAATATTTAAACAAATATATGCAACTATTAATCTAACGGAGAGTAAAAAGTTAATTAAAACCTACAACAATTGATTGTGAGTCCATAGAGGCTGCAGCTGTTCGATCCCCAGTCCGAAGAATGACACAGAGAAATATCAGATTCATCGCCACTGCATTGCAGGTTTCTCAGCAAGTAATTCGAATAGTAATCGTGATTTGAATGTGTGGCATCGCTGTCGAGTAAAAAAAGAAATATAGCTTGACAGACAAATACATCCGTAAATCACGTTAAAAAGGATGAGCACGGATTAAGGTTGTGACATATCAATACTACATATTACACGAAAAAAGGGAATTAATAAATATATAATACCTGGAAAAATTATATCCTTGTAGACGACAAAGGACGTCTGTACTGCTTTTTCCGTTATAATTATCGGTGCAAATTGGTCTCCATTGATTTTCAAAATACAACTCAACATGCCCGTCGTAATTTGTTATCCCTCCTGTTAGACGAATGGGCGTTTCTGCAATTTAGAAAAGGTATATTTTTTAACTATTTGAGATACTCAAAATTATGTTATTGAGAAGCATATGTACAAACGGTTAAAATAATAATATTAAACCAACCTCGAACCTTGCAGTCAACGGTTGCTACGTTTCCGTCCTCGCACACTGTCTCATTCCATGGGGAACTCTTACACTCGCCAAGGTCGTGCTCGCTTGATTCACATGATACGTTGTTAATCAGGTATCCGTGCTCACCAAGCCCAAATGGGGAATCGTCTAGTACTGATGCATTCCTGAAAATGGAAAATTGACAAGGGTATTTAAATAAAACAAATATATCTGTCAAATAAGAAACATGTTGAATTTATCATAACAACACGTTATGTACGTAAGCGGTAAAGTAATTATTGCACCCCGAGGAGAACGATGTGAACCAAGGCTGAGGGTCGAGGGCCGAAACTTTTCTCCTCCAAGGGGTGGGGGCAATATTTATTTTGCCCCGTTTAATGCATATGACAGTTTTTTTGTGTATAAACCGACTTAAATAAACTTTTTTTAAATAAAAAAAACAGCCATTCATGTGGATTTTATTTGAAATTCAAGCGTGCATTGACGTTAAGTTGAATTCCGATCATTACTTAGATAGATAACGTTTCAACGTCAAGTCATATTACAATTATACGACGTTCGATAATGCATCAATATATATTGTTTTGAATTTAGAAATATATATCCATAATTATCTTATATTACACACTAAAATTGATTTCTGGTAATGACTGTTCCAAACTGAATATATGTGATACACAAGAAAAACACTGGCAAAAAAGAAACAATATGTCATTATGTCTCAACTATGTGGAATATGCTGAACAACGTCGAAATAAACGATAATTAACATGTTCGATGTTTTCTGTATTTAACGAGGATCATTTTCGTTCGATTGGTTATTTGGATCTCTTTTTACTTACCGAAAATATAACGGTATACATTGTGTACGAACATAGCGGTAATGTAGCAAAGCTTACCAAAGACGTATTCCAGCCTTTCTACACACCACGTTTGCCTCCTCCAAACCAAATCCTTCTGCACATATGGTTCCCCATTGTCCATGGTGAAACACTTCCACCCTTCCGGAGCGCTCGCTACTACCGTTCACAAGACGTACGGTGCTGTCTGCGATATAAAACATTACATATAATGTACACATGTCGTTAACAGTATTATTATTTACCTATGGTTAAGTTAGAACAAAAATAAATGTTATTATTTGTGAACTATAATGGCTGTCACTACAACATATATTTTAAGCAATTTTAATGTCAATGAATTGTTATTACTCAAATGAAGCTATGTAAGCAATGGTTTAAACAACTTAAAAACCATCGTCACAACGTACTTACTGCATGCAATGGCGGCCTGTGTACATGAATCCACTGTTCCCCATTTCCCAGATTTACAATTCGAAACGTCTGATGCAGTGTTACTGCATTCAAGGTTAGGTATCACAGCTTTACTTCGTTTTGGCGTTGACGTGATCAAATACCCGCTTTATGAAATGCACAAAAACAGTATTTCCCACAGTTACATTATTTCCTACAGTCACCAATCACATGTAGTACAATTCTAAGTCCAATTTGCGCTTCTTACATAAATGAAATTCTAAATGCAACATCCACTTCCCAAACAAACCTTTGATTGAAGCCTAATTGTTGACACAGAAGAGTTATGCTTGTCGTTGTAATGTCGTAGTCGTAGTAAATGTTTCGTTGACGACAAATACCAAGCGAGGTTCCGTTATATAAGACCTCCACTCTACCAGATTTGATAGAAGAACCGTCTAAGATTCTAACAGTGGAATACGGGGCTAGAACACAATATATTTACTACAAGTTTACATATGCAAATTAAAAAAACTATTCTCAGAGACTGATACTAATACATGCATACAATCTGTTGATTTTGTATAGACATTTGTACTAAAAATAACCTGAAGTAAACTAACCACAATTCACTGCAAGATTATTATATCGACCGCACGAGATCATTCGCCCGTTTGTCGGCGGAGTGCATTCGAGTATGTCTGTTTCGTCACCACGGCACCCCTGTCCACTGACCGCAGAGCTACCATATGAGCCATAGGAACTGAACTGTGTCCCCGCATCGTGTAGGGTAGAATACCTAAATATAACGCAGTAATCCCCTTTAAAATAAATGTATAAATGCATAATGTGTAAAATGTAGAAGTAGTAGTAGTAGTAGTAGAAGTAGTAGTAGTAGTAGTAGTAGTAGTAGTAGTAGTAGTAGTAGTAGTAGTAGTAGTAGTAGTAGTAGTAGTAGTAGTAGTAGTAGTAGTAGTAGTAGTAGTAGTAGTAGTAGTAGTAGTAGTAGTAATAGTAGTAGTAGTAGTAGTAGTAGTAGTAGTAGTAGTAGTAGTAGTAGTAGTAGTAGTAGTAGTAGTAGTAGTAGTAGTAGAAAAAGAAGTAGTAGTAGTAGAAGTAGTAGTAGCAGTAGAAGTAGTAGTTGTTGTAGTAGTAGTTGTAGTGGTAGTAGCAATAGTAGTAGCAGTAGTAGTAGCAGTAGTAGTAGTAGAAGAAGCACTACTAGACATAGTAATTGTAGTAGTAGTTGTGCTAGTACTTGTATTAGTTGTAGTAGTAGTAGTTAACGTAGCGGTTGTATTAATAAATTAGCCATAACAGTAATAGTATGAGTAAACCTCATAGCTATAGAAGCAGATGTAGTAGTAGTTCATACGTTAGTCCTTCAGAAAATTACATATATCGGGCATTGAGGTGTATAGTAAATGTTTAAGTGTTATTGTTAGGGAACATGTTACTGATGAAGAATCAAAATGATGCCGGACTGGTATCTTTTGGGTTTTCGAGAAATCCTAGATGGCCGCCGTTTTCAGCAGTTTAACGTATGTGGTGATATAATGAGGACTGTATCGATTATTTTTAATCTTTTCAGGTTAAAATAGAATGATTTTATTATGGTTAAGATTTTGAAAGTCAATTTATCGAAATCAAATTTCAGACTATATGCAAGATGGCTGCAAATATGGTTTTTATGCAAGTACTTGCCGTTAAAATTATATTCCACTACAATGAATCGCAATTTCATTATGCTATTAAAATCGAACAAATTGTATTTCTAAATGGCATTTTGTAAGACCATTCAATATTATTCACAAAAATCCCTAAACTGTTTTTTTGTACGTTAACTTTAAGAGATTACAGACAAGGAAAATAAGAAACCATAATTAACATACGCACTGCATAATACACTAGGTGCGAACATCATATTCACATATTCTTTAAGCACAAATGATTTTCACCCGTTTCATTGATATCGGGTAAGCATGGATTACACAAAATAAATTAATTTTAATTCTTAATAAAGTTCCTTGTACATAAACTAACAGTTTAAACAAATTTCTTCCTTTTTGTACGTGAAATGTGATTAAAGATTAGCTACTTCTTTTGTTGTTTGTTTCACCATTACTGTTTCAGTCGAAATATGTTTCAGTTGAAACAAATAGGGATGAATTTTAATTCAGCTCATTTAGCAAATGTAGTGTCAAAGGTAATTAAAACAACATCATAGTGTATGTATGTGTGTATGCATTGCAAAGTTAGTGCTCATGGGCGCATGTATTTGAAGTTGCATGGACATAGTTAATTATAGTGCAGTTTTTGTATGTGCATAACACTGTTAGTTTGTATGAAGATGTATGAATATGATACAAACCCAGTGAATTAACTTGCTGGTTAAAACCCAATGTATATAATATGCGGCCAAGAGCAAGGGCATACAGTCAAACCAAAGACAAAGGTAGATTATTTGCCACTTAAAGACTGCATACACTGCATACACAGACACGATAATGACATCTCTATAAAAGGTAAAAGTATTTTCATTACAGTATGGTCATACCTTCACTGTGTAAACGGGTGATCTTTACATATATAGAGTTGCAGTCAATATTATCTGGATATACCCAGAACAGTTTCAGGATTTAATACTACGTCTCGATGGTATGCATTTCCCTATGGGTTGTGTGGGGTCTGTGGGAACGCCTATGGCAAATAGTGGGTTGGAGGAGATGCTTGCATTTGCTAGAGTCTCCAAAATCCTAAATGTGAAGAAATATCCACATAAAGCAGGTAATAACTAATATTGACAGAGGAATAGTTGCGCAAGGTATTAACTGAAAACAATGTTCATACATGTGATGATCA
The DNA here is from genome assembly GCA_007657795.1 of Dreissena rostriformis. Taxonomy (NCBI): domain Eukaryota; kingdom Metazoa; phylum Mollusca; class Bivalvia; order Myida; family Dreissenidae; genus Dreissena; species Dreissena rostriformis. The sequence goes on along the minus strand of VMBQ01002456.1, from coordinate 35,629 downwards.
AGAAATGTATCTTAACAACATAGCATCTGCCTGTCGTACGTCCAAATTGTGAGATGATTGTCGGACTATGTCAATATTTCTTATAATGATGTAAGTTCGAGCAGAAAGAGAAGGTGATTGGCCGCTGCCCTTGGCACCAGTTAAGCCGCTGCACACACAAACTACGCGAAATACGGCCTCTATTATTTAAGGTCAATGATTAAAATGCCTGAAAGCGCAAAAGACAAGTTCTTAAACGGTGAGCATGTCGTGAGACATGTCCCGGGGTATGGAATGCCATATGGAGCGACATGTTAATCGAAACACATTTTATGAGATATGGCCATGGCAAGAAGGGCACTATAGGTTCAACACTTAAACCTGAAACAAATCTCAAAGTTTGGGGCAGGATAGAAGAAGATCTGAGAGAAATTAGCAGTGCCAATTTAGTGGACACTGATAAAAACCAACAAGAATAAATGCAGTGGAGGAGATATGCCGATGCTAATGATCAAGCAAGAATTCCGAGAAAGTTGATAAATGTATTGATCTGTTGGATTCAAACATTCATCCGCCAAGTCTAGGTCACATTGTAACTGTAACAATAGCACCAACGTTTAAGTATGTTTATCAAGCAATAGATATTGGAAAAACCCAAAAGATGGAATGATGAACACGCATGACCGGACAATTTGTATGGGTCAATATCTAAAAAGGTTAAACCCAGGTTGTGTCTAGAAAGCACATTAGAGTCACAGACACCAAAGTGTATAACATCAATCTGATTTATTCAATAGAAATTAGCGTCCAATCTGGTTCTAGGGAAATACACTTAACCATGAATAGGCTCCAGTACCTACTGCTATGTGTACTGAAACAAGGCAACTCAGAATAGGAAAAAACAAATTGGTTCTAAATAAACAATTACCAGTAGAAGTGTCCGAGTGGCCAATTGAAAACCAGATCATTTGTTCAGCAAAAGATGAATCTGCTGTCCTGTATATCATTCACTGGCCCTAAGACGGAAATATAATGACTATATTTCCAACTTTAAGTCTTATATATGACAAAATCTGAGTACATATTATGTGTACTTGTGTTTGCCCAAAACATGGAGTTAAGCACCAAGAGTGTGGAGATATCAGGTAGACAAGTCAATGCCTCAAGGGTGTACAAACTAACATCATTACCAGAACATAATGTTATACTGAGAACAAACAACAGCTGATCTTTCTGATTTGTAATTTGTATGCACGGATAAAGAATTTCACCTCTTGTGCACTCACAAACACAAGTTGGTAATTACGGGAGATCATGATACGCCCACTGAAATAAATAAAATTTAGCCGATTTAAAAACAACACACGAAGAAGCTGACGTTTTTATGAAAACGCAAATGGTTGATGCTGTAGAAGAAGAACACATTAGCATTTCTGTGGTAGCTGATGATACAAACGTGTTTGTTTTTTTCATTTCTTTGTTGTCCTGATTCTTCATTATTGGTCAGCATGGAATCACCAGTGAGAGAAATAGCAGTTATAGACATTCACAAACTGCTCAAAAGCATATAAATATCGCGACCGACTTGCTGTCTGCTCACGCCATCTTTGGATGCGACACCGTGGCTGAATATTTTGGTGTTGGTAAGGGAACATTTATTAAAATGCTGAACGCTGGCAACCCCATCCGACTGTGAGGCGATATGACAGTTCGTATGAAAGAAGTTGCGAACGAAGCGACCAGATATTGTTTAGCATTCTCTGGAAAGCCTGATACAGAGGTAATGTCTATAACAAGACGAACCCTTGGGGCAGCCATAGAAGGCAAGTCGAGGCTATTCCATCGCTAGCAAGCTTGCCGCCAACCACGGAAGCATTCTATGAAAATGTGAAACGAGCTCACATAAAGGCGTGAACATGCATATGGAAATACGCATTAGATGCAGACCCCTATATCTGAATCAATGTGATTATGGTTGTCGAAAGGACGAGACGTCAAACACTTTTTTACCCATTTCAGAAGTATCAAATGTTGCTTTAGCTCCACTCAATGTGCTTAAAATGGTTCAGGTTGACATACTCGTAATACTTTGTAACAATAAGCAGACAAAACATGCCCGTTCGATAACTTACTTTGTCGATGAGAAAAGAACAATGAGGGAATAATCGTGTATGTAATGCAATTGTTGGTATGAAAGACAAACATGGGAACTGAACTAATAATCAAATTAGACGATCACAAGATGCTAGACAACAACTAACACCATGAGCTAAACTAGTACATACTTCTTTATACCATGATGTTTGAAAATTGTGACGTGATCATTACCTTTCCGCACAAAGGTTGAATTATATGTATTATGGTGTTTCAATTGATATAATGTCTTATGACATTTATGCCATCGGCGTATTTCATCACAAAAATCATACCTTTGACGAAGTTGCTATTACTGTACCCAAAGATAATATAACTTTTATCCAATGGTCGGGATTAGGTCGATATGTTCTTGTTATACTACAGTATGCATAATGTTTTATTGAAATTCATTGTATCAAACACTTATTAAACACTTAACTGCTACTGAATTGTATGTTTTTTTCATATTCATTATTCATATTAGAACATTTGGATATGATCTTGGTTTAAGGAGCAATTGTTGACGCCATCTTCATGTTTGTTTTATAAAACACAGGTTTGCACTTCTTTATTTATACTTAACACTAATAACAATATCAAAATGACATTATCAAACATAAACTAATGCATATTTGTATGTTTAAACAAATAAGGCTTAAAATGGCCGACATTTTGGACGCCATCTTGAATTTCCCAAGACACCCAAAGATACCAGCCCGGCATCATTTTGATTCTTCATCTGTGACATGTCCCCTAACAAAAAAACGTTTTAGCATTTACGATTAACCTCAATCTCAATATCGGGTTAAGTTAAACATGGTCACTTTTCTGTCGGACTATGTTGTTGTTGTGTTGCTGTTGTTGTTTTAGCCGTTTTGGCCGTAGAAGAAGCTGCAGCAGTGGTACATTTGATTTTAGTGATAGTTTTAACACATGCAAATTCACTTTTATTGACAGGATATTTATATACAAGTTTATGTTAATTAAAAAACAAAAGACGTAATTTATATTCATCGTTGATCTTTCAGAATGAAACTATCTCCTTAGCGACAAGTGTTGCTATGTCGTTAATCGGTTACGGACCAGATATAAGAAAACAACGAATTGAGAGCTACAACAAATTTAACAAGAGATTCAGTGGTATTTGCTTTGGCCGTTCATCGATTTTGATAGCGGGAAGCAAGTCAGAGGGGCTAACCTGCTTCTTTGAAAGTGATGTTGACGTTATTTGTTTAGTTAATAGTGTAATATGTATTGAGAGTAGAAATCTCTCTAGTGGCATACACAATAATACAACTGTGCTAATTATGGAAACAGACGATTGTTGTCCCGGATATTGTAGACTAGAACTGGAGAGCAATTCATCGATTCCATCTATTGTAGTGGGTCTTATTAAAGCACTTCGGAAGGATGAAAATGGAAGAATTTTTTTGTCAAGTGATTTTTTTTTTTCGGAGATTAACAATTTTCAACCTTTTGCAGAGATAATACCCTTAAGGCTTGCGCGGGCGGGTCCTTCATTGCCACACTGCTTTCATAATGTGAATGTTGATTACGTAATAGCATTGCGCTGTCACTGCCCACAAATTCTGAACAGATGGGCTGCAAGACCTCGACACTGGCCGCCGCCAGATGTTGTTCAGAAAGTCGTATCTTCAGAAGCATTTGCGACTCCAGTAGGATTCAAAGAGAGTAACGGTAAACATCTTGAATGGAGAATATGCTTTAACAAAGCGGAAACAGAGCTGATAATCAGTTTGAATGACACGCAGACTAAACTGTACGTGCTTCTTAAAATGGTCGTGAAAGATATACTCGAGCCACGTAAGAAAGAAATCACATCGTTTACGGTGAAGAATATTGTATTATGGCTGGTGGAGAAAAACGAACAGACATTGTTCCACGACAAAAGTTTGCTTCACTGGTTACATAAAGGTCTGGGGGAATTACGAACGGCAATAGCTACACACAATCTTGCATATTATATGATACCCGAGCGAAATCTGATGGCAGCCAGTGAACTAGAAAATGAACAGCAGCTTAAATGGGTGGATACACTGACGGACATGGTGAATGAAGGGCCGATGGTGATTCTTAGATTTAAGAAGATAATTCAAGCAATAATATCGTATCCTGAACAGCTTTTCTGGTACAGAGCGGAGAGTGAGATGTTACTGTTAATTCTGTTAGAAAATTTACCACAGTGGTTTGAATCATTATTTGAAACATTGCTACAGAAGGATGAATTCGAGATAGATATTGAGAGAAGTAAAACGCTGATTGAAATAATGAGTCGTTTCGATGAGATACTAAAAGAAGTACACACTCGTTTGAATAAGGAAGGGATTTGTTTTTATGAGATATACGATGTAATGGTAAGATTGTTGGGCTAATGCCAGTGCGGACGCATTTGTCATTTTATTTGCAATTGTCAATACCATCTTGCTTGCATACAGTTTATGTCTGACTTTACATTTACATATTTCAAATCTAGCATTTCTAAAGTAAAAGTAAATTTCAAAATGCGCCGACTATTAAATAAGGATTACTAAGTTATATCGGTCATCGAATTTACATTTATGATTATGTTAATACAATTAAAGTTGTTTCCTGATAACTTTAATGTGTACTTTCAATTCACTCAACTCAAATGACGAAAACTATTTGAGCATTTTATATCAGCAAAATGGTTGATTAATGTATTTCCGAAAAAAAAGCACAGTTGATAATTAATTGTTGGCTTATGTAAAAGCTCGTTGAAATTAAACTTGTTTTAAGTCATTATGCAGACTGATGGTAACATCAATAAACAAAATCAAGATGGTGACGTGGGTTTCAAAGATAAATTAGTACCCGTATTATTACGTCCAACATGGTGCACACAATAAGCAATACACACAAATGATGGCAATCTAGCGGCGATACAATGTGTTTTACCAGTGTAGTCTGCATTGTTTTGGAGGCTTTAACAACTGATCACCTAACGTCATTAGAGCGACACTAGTATGACACGCTCGCCTTTGAAAGGATAAAACATAGTGTACAATAAATGAATCACTCGACACTCGTCAAAAGATGCCTATCGACGGTTTATAATTTACATCTTGTATTTGACTTTTCAAGTTGTCAATATTCCTTCACATATACATGCCATTCTTTCTGTTTACTTTTTATATGTTTAAATATTTGCCTTGAATCAGTTGTTTTGAGGGACCCATTAAGGCAGTAATATGATTAAAATCTCGAGGATTGCATTATGCGTATTTGCAACCTATAAATAGTACAGAAATACATACGCAGTTTTGCAGAATTATTCAGACCCAGGCACTCACACACCCAACGGAACAAAGATCGATTGCTCAAAGCCAAACATGAATCAGTATATACGTTATGCCCAACAAGTGTATGTCAATATAATAAATGATTTTATATTCAAATTATGTGTAAATGTATTAATGATGAATTATATTAATGTTTGACAACATGGGACGTATATTGTTATTTTGTTGGAATATATAACAGAACTGCACTGTAAGGATTAATTTAATAAAGTTGAATCTATAATAAGTAATCCGAAGGGCCTGCTTAAACTTGCAGGTTACTTTAGAGCGGTGAACAGAAAATACAGAACTTTTGTTTCGAGTGTGATGTCTCAGCTTCTTATGGATTTACACGTGGTTGCGATTGCTACACTCTGTTTTATACGCTGCCCCGAGTACATTTGTACAATTTACAAGTATTTATTTGGAAAGTTTAGCCGTATGATTATGAAAGCATGATTAAAAACCAATTTATGTTGCTTAGTCTGTCTGAAAATTGCACGACTCAATATAAAACATGGACGATATAATGGAGTTAAATATTTAACTGCAAAATCTTTGGAACGTTAACACATGGTTTCCAGAAAAGAACTATTTAAAGTTGTTTTTTTTTCAAACGAAATTTATTATATTATGCTATCGATGTTTGCTAGGCTGCCATGTTTATAATACCATGACAACAAACCATTATTGTTCAAGGTTTAAAAAGTGCAAAAAAAGCAGAAGATATATATTATAACATCACAAACATTTATTAGTTCTAATAATACAATTGCTTTTTTATACAAAAAAAAAACAAACGTGTAACACATAGATTATAAGAATTATGAAAAAAAAGGAATGATAGAAGTTAGTTAGTAATTCCGTGATAAGTAACTTAAATTTATCTCATTAACATTGATTATTCATCAACTACTACGATAAGTGCGGAAGCCATTTAGAGTTTATTTGTTCGGAAATTAACTTTTTTATACCGTAGTGATCTACTTGTATTGTCTTAACATTTAGCATAATCAATACAATGCAATATAGTCGTTTACAAGAGTGTAACACCATGTTCTTTACGCCGTTCAGTATACCGATAAAGTCCACTTTTTCTTACTTGGGGGGTAACCAAATTGAGAGTCATGTATAATTTTGTTCCCATCACACCATTTTGTCAGTCTGTTTAAAAGAACTTGAGAACATATCTGTGATAAAACGTTATTCTCTTATAATTGTTTCCAACGTACGGATCAAAGCCTATAAAAATATGTGTGATGAAATCCAATCCCGAGCTCCCAGGGTATTGTGCAGTATCATACATGATGTTGAGTAAAGTTGGATGGTACGATTTAATAAAACTATATTCGTGTTTTTGCTTTAATAGTGTCAGGCAAACCGGATTGTCGATCGATTTGAATGAAACTTTCCTGATATAGTTACGACTCTGTAATTTGCGAATCTAGTTGTTCATTCTCGGTTTTTGGTGTATTTCATTATCGATAATGTAAAATTCTGTGTCACTTAAGTCTTTAAAATGATTTAATATTTCGCTTATTTTTGCTTGATATGTGTTTTAATTATTTTTTCAAAACGTGTTTGACTTCGTTTTGATAACATATTTGTTTATTTTCATTCATCTTATATCTATAGTTTATCTTTTTACGAATAGCTTTGTATTTTGTTCTAAAATGTACGATTTGCTGTCTATTTGTGTTGGATTTATTCTTGGATTTATTATTGTTAAAATGAGTATTTAATTCATAGCTGTATATACGTAAGTTGATTTCGCTGTCTATCCAGTATTATCCAACTTATTATGGCAATTTGAGATGCGTTTGTTTATTGTTATTTCTTTTTTCAAAATTGATTTCCAAATGACTCAACGCTATTTTTATCTAAAAATTGCTTTTCAATGTTACTTTGATTATTAATATAAATTATCAGTAAAACTTGTACCATATACATGCATATTTCACTTTATTCACACATAAAGTTCTTTCGACTTGTCAGTATCAAATATGTTTGCTGTTGCTTGGTCTCTTTTTGTAGCTTTATACGTGAATATTGTTTACTTATACAAAGGAAATGCCCAATATAATAAATCCGCAAATGCGAATTCTCGGAAATTAAATGAATCCAAACTTTTTATGTGTCAACGCCAAAAAAATAAAAAGTCAATTACAACTGCACGGATTACTAAACCAAATTGTGGGCTAATCCAGGATACTTACCCAAGGGTCAACTTATACGATCACATGTTACCTCTTTACTCAAAATGCACGTAAAAGTCAAGTAAAGTAGGAATGTCAAAAGATGCCTTAATTCTTACCTGGATTATTATATAGATTGGAAATAGCGATATAGATCTGGAGTCATAGTTTCTTCATTAAGTAGATGTATTGTTATCTTCTTTGTATAAAGTAATTAAATAATCATTACAAATGCTTAAAATAAATGTTCATTTCTTATTTTATCATACAAAATAAACTATTTAAATTCATAAGAAAATCATTTTTCCGGGTTTAGTACCGAGTTTTTGCAACATCGGGCGATGCTTCGTCAGCTTTCCCTTATACAACAGATTACAATTAAATGTCATACAAAAAGAATAGTTTCAGTCAAATAACTGCCTTCATATTTATTACAAGTTACAGTTTTGTGTAGCGTGAAATGTCATTATTGCTGTACAGTGAATTGAAGTATAATCAATTTCAGTTAAGCATTTAAGGTAAATCATAAATGTTCAAGTTTGAAGACCTTTGCTTTGTTGTGTTTATTGGTTGAGGCCCATTTATTATCACGAAGCGCGCTCTGAATAAGCTGAAGAGAGTGTTACATGTATTTTGTAAATATTGTCAACGAGACAATGTTGTACATCAACGCCTGTTGTTGATCTGTTATTTTCATAACAACCAATCGTGTTTATGGGTACCGCCTGCAGAACCAATGTTTATACGTTAAATTTACATGCACAATATGGTGTCTGTATTCCTAAAAATGAGAAAGAAGCATTCCTCTTTTTTTTATTAATACGAATATGTGGCTACTTAAGTACCGTCCGAATGCTTGTACACTATCCGGATATTCGAATGGCATACCTATAGAAAATAATACAATAAGTGAATGTACAAAAATGATTAATTAATTAAAAACAATAAATGTTAAAATGTGAGATGTTTGTATTAAGTCGGAAGAATTGCCTCACCAACACACATTGAAGCCTTCTAGACATAATCTAGCTCTTGTCAGAAAGTGACAAATGGATAATTATATTTTATACCGAACTAATGTGTTAATGACATCTGTGAATGTATTGGTTTCATATCAATCACTTGTTATGGAAGACATAAGGAAATTCGCACAATAACCACGGGCTAATTTTACTCTTTGGGTGTAAAATTTACACTTTTGGGAAAATGAACATAACGTTGTTCAGAAAGACTACAACGATTTTGCAAAGCATGCGGCAAGACTTGACAGTCAAAAGCTCCATACCAGGCCAATATACAATTATTGGTGAAATTTCATTGCATTTGTGCACGGAAATAATTAAACGATCCATTGTAGATTTGATTGAGACAGCTTCGACGGCTTGACCATTAAAATGTATGGATATGCTTGCAATCTTCATTCCGGTAACTTAGGATGCTTGTACGGAAATGTATTTTACTGGAATAACATAGTTGAAAACTGAAAAGTTTCTTGACCATCTAAACAATCAATTTGCGAAGTACCCTCTAATACAAATTTCATAAATATTATGAAACATAATTACAATATTTTTTTCTGATTTCATAATGATATAATTATACGATTTTCTAAAGTTACTTTATTCAAATAGTTAAACATGAATTTGTGTTGTATTAAGCCCATTTCAAAGTTCGACAATGTGCTTTTGTGAGTATTATTTTTATAGTTGCTTGAATGTAACATCAAGAGCTGAATATTTATAGTCAGATAAGAAATATGTAAGTCTACATTCTAGTTTATAATTTACTTACATACTGGTTGCACAATTTTCAAAATTGTACATAAAAACTAGACGATAGTTTATATTTGACATCCCACAAAGTAATTTATATTATTTTTAAGTTATAATGTATTTTCGATGCATGGGCATGATGATTAACAAAAAATAATTAAAGTTATGGTTTCATAAATTGGAATTGGCTTGGTACCACTGGGGGAATTGTGGTAAATCTACATCCAGGTAAACTACATTACACGTAATGGTCTCTCAGATTCCGGTCAACTTGAGACTGGGAAGTACGGTAAATGTTGACGCCCGTTCAATGATATATCACGATCATCGCACGGCCTCCAGAACACAATAACGGTATATTGATAAAGCCATAGATATATTTTTCCTGACGCTATACACGATACGTTGCCATATAGCTTTTAATTTGTTCAAAATGATATTCAATCTGTGTTATCATTTATTGAAAGATGGAATACGGATATTGTAAGAAAAATGTCATCACTGTGTACAAACGCAAAAAAAGTGCACAGAATTACGGTTGTTTATACATACCACAGAGCGCATGGCGATAACCGTTTGACAGACCCACGTGCCTTGCAGTGAATTTGAGCTGCGAGTAGACACTTGGGCGATTACATATACACATTATAAAGGAAATATTTTTGGAATCATGTTTTTAAAATGTATTTTTGTATAAAAGTGCTCAGATAGCTCTACATTAATAGTTTAAAACAGATTTAATCGTCACAATATCGTCGGCATAGTGGGTGAGAGAAGCAGCACGCCACATATCCCCGTTGTTCGTCTCAATTATTAAGAAATTGCCATTAAGCGAATAATTCAGCTTGTGTGTCAGCATTCTTGCTCTTACAACGTAATTGTATTGTCTTTTGGTCAAAATATGGTATACATGTATACATAAACATGAACATGATTGAAAGTATCAAAGTACTGAACAACAAGTCAGTATACATGAAGGTTGAAAATGAGTTTTCCATCCAAAAGTCATTTGTATGCGCCTATACTATTGATAAGCCTCATTTAAAAGCTTATACACTATTCATTTATCAACAAAATACGTTGGTAAAACAATAATGCCCCTCTGTAAACATGCATGACTTGTTTATTGCTGATCTCTAAGTGCGTCCCTGAACGGAGTCATCCTCGTTGTTTGCAAGTGACACACACCCTTATCAAGGTTAACAAGGATCCAAGGTATTTGAAAATAAATCTTCATATGGTAAATTAAAGCTTTGAAATGAACTTTGAGTGAATGACAAAGCTTGTATCATTTCTTTTATTTCTGTCATTTGACCTCATGTAACTATGGATTTATGATTGCACACCAGTTGCCAAATGTGACACATACTGGTTTTCTTTTGAGTCAAGTTATTTTCTAATCAATATATGACAAATAAGATGGTTGAGACGGGGATTCTTGGAAAGATTAAAAGACTTCCTTATTCGATACCTAAATGGAAAGTACCGACATCTATGAAAAAAGGTCCGAAGTGTTCTAAAATGTATGGGCTATTAACAAACGTCTATAAAAAAAGGTTTCCCAGATAGCATCATCGGAAACAAGTCAAGTACAAACAAACGTTGGGTGAATCACAACAACATGCCTTTAATATGCTCGTTCACAATGTGTCAACGGCCCCAGTGCTTGCGTATGTCGACTTTTAAAAGCCTTTCAAGTTGCGTACATATGGGCAATCAATTATAAATCGCATGATTACTTGTATGGTATCATATTCGATGTATTCACTAACAATAACCGACTTACATGTGTACAAAGCTCTGCCAAATTAGAAGAATGAGTGAAGATTTGGGTCGCCGCAATGAATAACTACGATTTCAAATACATTTGAGGGTTAGAAAATCGAATCCCTTTCCACGCTTGATAAGGGCGATACAACCTGTCATGGTAACGCAATCATCCTGGTAACGCAATCATCCTGGTAACACATTTAATCAATATACCTCTTTTGTCGCTCAGCCAAATTCAAACGATACATGAAACCCGCAGGAAGAACTGGATCAACGGTTAAACTGATGGCCCAACAATTTTACAAGTCAAGTCACTTATTGCTCTAAAATATAAAGCATATCAGAGTAAGGTCCTTCAACTTCCGCCGGTGATTTAAAAGTATGTTCGGTAGCTAAAAAATCTCCGTATTGATGACTAAAACATGTTGTTTTGCCCGAATCGTCTAGAATGCATTACATGACAATAAGGGTCATGAGGGTCGAAATCGGAAAATAGCGTTGTTCAACGAACGATTCTATTGGCGTGCGATGTTAACCGATATTACAAAATTGATCTAAGAATGTAGCCGATGCATTCGTAATAAAACTGCCCCCCCCCCCTGTTATTGCCACAGGTCTTGTAAATATATCCTCGACTATTAACTATGCAATGGGCGTGCATTTACTTCATTTCATGACAATCATCAAAGGGAGTTTTTAATAACATACCCATGACACTGATTTTTTTACGAGATATGCTGAAGCGATCCAAACTAGTAACATCTCGCACCACGGCAAATGTTCTTTCCGGCATCTATTTTTATTTTTGTTTCCACGATAGCCGATCGAGAACATACATATATAATTATGTTTTTACAGAGATTGCCCGATAGTCATGTTACAAAAGGAGCTATCCATATATATTCAACTTCACAAAACCCCGCCGAATATGTAGGTAGAAATAGCGCTGACATGTTTTATCCTCCAATAACAGTTTCATGCAAATACAAGGGTTGATACGGTATTTGAGATTGAACGGATTTTAAACGTGTAAGCTCTGTTAGTTTAAACAAATAAGTATATGTTCACGAAACAAAACCGATTTCGTATTAAGTCTAATACAATCTGCTTCAAAGTGCACATCATGATAATATTTGTGATCGATAATTTGAATTAACTAAATAATCGGCACTTAGAGATGTCAACAATTAATTTTAGTTTAGCAATAATCCTAAATGGTCATTAACAACAAGTAAAACAGCAACACATGGTGCCTCCTTCAAACCTTAACATAACGTTCCTCGTGTAAGACAATTTCAGAGATTGTACATGTTCGCTTTCTGGATATGAATGCATACCCATAGTGAAAACACTATACTGTCCCCATTGTTTAAAGGTACTTCATAATACGATGTGTGTACATAAAACAAATTTAAAACGTAATTTATTTCCTATTATTAAGTATTAATTAGACTAATAAATAGCATTACAAGGCCACTATGTTAATTTTTTAACCACTCATGAATGAAAATATATCGACTGAGAAACCGTTCCAGAAAAAGAACACCAAAACGATATCCAAAAAAACAAAAGTACATAGATTTGTAAAAACAACTTCTGTTTAGTCGATAAAGAGACACTTAGTGTCAGGGGAACACAACAAGTAAATATCTAATATGGGTACAATGCGATAGTCAGAGAATATGTCATTTTCAAACTGTTTACAAATAAATTCACCCAATATAGCCGATTCAGCATCTTCTGCATTCTGCTTTGCGATACAGATAATTAGGGATGCTTAATTACTATTTTATTGATCGAAATATGTTTACAAACTATACCTCAAATCTGTCACGTTGATCTTGCAGAAGGGGACAAAGATGGAAACCTCATTTTAGGTTGATGGTCTCGTCAGATGAACGGATACATGGGTGACATAAACGTAAGCGACTGTTTAACGTATCTGGATAAAATAGTTGTATTCTAAAATTAAATTAGTTCTAGTTTAATGACTGGCCCAAGTTTTTCTTTGTAATAACAGCCACTTATATCGGCAGTGTTTGCTATGCTATTGAATAAGGGCGTATCCGGAAAGTAGCAAACCTTCTTATATATACCCATTCCACATAAAGTGAAGGCAGGTGATAGTTCGATTAATCGCGTAGCATTTCTTTCGATTAATTAATTGATGTTGGGATATAATTACACAATAACATGATCGTCTTATTGTTCCAGACTAAACACAATACTTCTGAAGAGGAAAAAGGGAATGTGGGCTGTAAAACAGCAGCAAGCATCCGAGTAAATTAAAGGGCAGTTAGTGAGCCTTCAGTGCTCGTATAGCAAACTACTTTCACTGTTTACCCTTCATCTGCGCCACATCTTGTTGTTATGGACTGAATTGTTCCCTATGCGTGTCGTTTCTTGAAACTAGCAGTTAGAATTACATAGCTTATAAACTTCAACTGGAATTTATCGCATTAAAAAGTGTGATTACGAAGTTTTTCCACTATTTTTTTCCACTAAACGAAAAGGTTTTCATTCTAGAGTTTCGACATATAACAACTCGATCAGTATGTAGCGTAATTCAATGGAATAAAGAAGCTACCATTGAAGCTTTCATTGAGATTTGCAAAACTTCCGACGGCAACTTGTTCAAATGAACAGCCCCAATTTTATAAGCACTAATCCAGTATGAAGATTTTAGTTCTTAACTTCATTTCGTACAGCAAATATATAATCTACCTGTAATAATCATATACGGCTAAGTACATTATCTCTCCTCCTGAATGCAATCGCCCATGAATGATGATGCAATAGAAGTAAATTCTAATCATACTCATTTATTGTTTTGATGCAATATTATTGTCATTCAATATAACTATGTTAATATAACAAATTCGTGCACTTACTGTGCTTGCAATTAGCCACAGCACGAAGTGGCACAGGTCATACATTTTGTGCTGCTCTGTATTTCCAAGCTGGCGAGTTTTAGAATTGTGTTTATTTGTTTATCATTCTTTTATTATTGTTTTATGAAATGTTAGTAGAACTTGTTTGTGAACTCAATGTAATATTCACTTAATTTCATAATTCATCGTAGTACATGTAATGTTTGGTTTGAAAAATTAAAGTTTTTTTCTTGTTTGTTCGACAATTTGCTGTTGATACATCGATTACTTGATAGTTTAATATATTTTTAAGATGGAACTTTTTGCATTCTTATCAGTATACAGTATCGAGCATCGTGCGATCTAATAACAATTACATGTTCAACTGAAAGTACAAAATGATATTTTTTCAGTATTGCTTTACGTGCAGACACAGTAAATTCAACCATTTAAACAAATTGTATTCTGCAAGATATTTTTTTAATTCAATTGTCATTTATGTTTAGCAGTATGTTTTTTATTTCATGCGAATCATGCTTACCATAAATTTGAGTTTTCGAAATCGTCGTCACAGTCAACAACTTAGTATTTGATTAGTATTTCTTCTATATACATGTATCCCATAATCCATGTTACTTTCCAAAACAATTTGTCGCGCGATACATTTCGATTTATAACGCCTTTTTTACAGCTGATTTAAATGTACGCGTTTTATAACTTCATATTAATTACACGACGTTACTTGTAATCACGACACGTCTTCAAATATTGTTACATGTCCTACCGTTATTAAAAAGTACGGAAGTCAGATAATATTCACGTTGTTTAATAATTATTAAATGAAGTAACGAGTTTTCTATTTGTTCGTTATGAACAATACACTATAGAGAGTGATACAAAGTAGCTTAAACCCTCGGTTGCAATAACCATCCCCAGGTTGATACAAAGTTGTATCACCCTGAATGAGGTGTAATATCTATATGTAGAAGATATTTAACAAAACAAGAAGAGAAACTTTCTGTTTTTTCTTCATATGTTCGGAGTGTGACCCCAATGATGGGCTAAATAACTCATCTAACAGAATATGTTGCTTCTTGTTGAGTGGATGCTTGTCAAACTTTTCATCACAATATCAATTTTAACGAAGGTTTTTGTTTTGTAATTAATTATTGAGTCAAAATTTACGGGACACTTCATGTTTTCAGCAGAAAAGTTCGATTGACGGAGAGATTAAAACACAGAATGGAAGAAAAGCTCAACAAAGGCTCCGAGAGCAACGATCGGGTAAGAAAGGAGAACGTATCTATGTGCATATATGTCTTAAATTAATCTTGCAGCAGCGAAGCGAATAGGCCAACCACTTTTAAAACTACTGTTGCCTCAACTTTTGACGAAATTATGTAAATTGATTATTTTACAATAAAGTGAAGAGGTTGAAGCTTTGTCTGTTGCGAATGCAAAACGCATTTCATACTCAAAACACTGAGAGCATGACCAAGTCGTGGCATTGATAATATTTCAGTTTAGTGTTACTATGATTTTACACTCACAATAAAACAAATCCGTTGCATATATTTTTTTATTATTGTTTTGTCGACCACTTAAAGTTTATGTGTAGCATTAATCTGAAGGAATTTAATACAAACGCGTAAGGACAGCAACAAATGCCAATTGTCTATTAATTTCTCGACGGAATGAACTTGAACAATTGTATGATGCGTTATTCAAAGCTTTTTGCTTGGAAAAGGTTTTACGCTGATGAATGTTCTTCTTATCAACACACATTTGTTCCAGTCCAAATAGCCTGTATCCAGTTATAGAAAGACAAAGAACGTGCGCATTTCCCTCAATGTTGTTACAGTATCAGTAAAATATAATAATAGGTGACGGAATACTTCTGCATGAATAAGGGTCAATGTGGTAACTGTTCTAATTACAATGTATTTATTTATACTTCACGTGATTTTACAATGTATTTTTTTCCGTTAACAAACAGTAAGAAATTGTTTGATATCGCAAGGAACATTATATAATGCCACTCTCCCCCGGAGCAAAACAAAAGAATACTGAATACCAAAATTGAATGTTGTTAAACTTGAAATTCACCTTAAGCGTTCCGATATGCCTAAATCTTTCAACTGTTTAAACTGTTATACGCAAATAGTTTAACCTGCAAAAAACACACCCAATTCTATTATTATTCATACTGAGCAATATGTGTTCATGTCATGCGAATCGTGCTAACCACACTTTCTATTGTTTTCGAAATCGGCATGACTGTCCGAAACGTATAGTTCAATAATTTTTTGTCCGTCACACATGTACCCGATACTCCATTTTACTTTCCTAAACAATTTTAGACACCGCCTATAAAATGTTGTCGAAGGCATATACGGATATTTTAATTGCGCACAGTGCAAGGACATGTGGCGCCACAACTATATGCCACATAAGCATAGCTTTATTTGTTTTTCAGTTAAAAATACACACTTTAACTATCACCGTACTGATGAATTCTTTGTCGCACGATATAATCTGAAGTCGTAACGCCTTGTTAATAACTGATTTCAATGAACTCGGTGTACAACTACAAATCAATAATTTGACGCCATATTGCAAACACAACACGTCTTAAGGAAGTGACAAAAGTTGTTTGCTTTGTATAATACAATCAATATAAATGCCCTTAGAGGGTGATATAAATTATTCTCAACCCTCTGCTTACATCACCAGCTTATGGTTCACAAAACGCTGTATCATCCTCTAGGGGGTGTTCTTATTTTATAACACAATACGTAAACGAGAGCCAAATTCTGCTTTAACTACGCTAGTTTCGGAGTTTGAACCAAATGTTGGGCTCAATAAATCAACTGACAGAATATGGTGCTTCTTGTGTAGTGACTGATTGTTAAAATCCACATAGCAGTATGAGTTTTCAAGCAGGTTGTTTTGTTTTTAAAGAAGAATACAGTTTAAAATAAAGTACTGCGTCAAAATGCGCGGGAACGCTTCACATGTTTTCGGCATATGGCGGAAAAATCCGATGGACGGAGTTAACCAAACGCGGACTTGATTAACAATATATTACAGAAGCTCCATGAACCGGTAAGACATTACAACACGTCTCTTTGGATATTGGTTCCAAATTAATGTTTCAGCTGCGCAAAAGCCATTTTATATCACAATCATAGCAGCTACACATGTAGTCGTAATTATTTAAAACGGGTTGTATTAGTTCATATCAATGTGAAAAGGGGTGTACCTTTGACGTTTGTAAACGCACTGTGAGCTTAATTATTTAAGCGCTAAACGTATACTTATAAAGAGTCTTGCCATTATGTATTATTACACTTCAGCGTGCATTTAAATGGTAACACAATGGCAATTTCAATTTGTCTTATTTCGTCGAACATATATCGTTGATACTCAGCTATTATCCAAATGAATTAAATAAACAGCATCAGAACAGCAAGAGTTGCTAATTGGATGATTAATAACGCTATTGCTTCTGTCGCGATATGTAAAACTATTTGAGGTCATCTATCCATGATGCGCAATATTAAGATATCCGATGAACGCATTATATAAACTTAAAGTAAAACCATGTCATTTTAGTGATAATAGAACAAAAAAGTAATATGATCATACACAAACATCATCCAGAATGTCGCCATCATTCTTTTTTCATACTTTCTGCGTGCAACACTGTCATATTGTGGTAAGTTTTAACACGTAAAATTGCATTTAATGTAAATACGATGCAACACAGAATTTAACACGACCATGAAACAGGTTTGGCTCCATTCCCCAGATTCACTGTCTTAAGATAAAATATGACTACGAATTTAAATTATGAATTAAAAAATAATTAAGAAAAAAACTATCGCTTCCAAAGTTTGGTATAAAATTACCAAGAAAATCCACAACAATGGTCTGCTTTATATTATACTTGTATGCAATATATGTTGTACTAGAAGGCATCCAAATAAAGACACGTTATCACGGCTTTATAATAACCTGTGTCCTGTCTTATGAAGGCTGTCATTTTTGTCACACCAAATGAAAAGGCATTAAAATGTGTAGTTTAAGTCTTTTTACATAGAGTATAATTAAAATCACTTTCACATAATGCATGAGTTAATCTGGAAGTGTACATTCTAATCAATGAGAAGTAATCTTCAGTTTTAAATAAAACATAAAAGCTCAGTTTTAAAAGAATTTGAAATCACGTTGTTATGGTTATTATCCCCCGCCAGAGGCGGAGGGATATTGTTTTGGCGTTGTCCGTCCGTCCGGCTGTCCGTCCGTCCGGCACTTTTGTGTCCGGAGCCATATCTTGGAAGTGCTTTGACGGATTTCATTGAAACTTGATATAAGTATATATATGGATAAGAGGATGATGCACGCCAAATGGCATTGACGGATTTCATTGAAACTTGATATAAGTATATATATGGATAAGAGGATGATGCACGCCAAATGGCATTGTACACCATCTGTTAAATTTAGTGTATATTAACATTGAATGTTTTTGTGGAAAACGCACAACTTTTTAATTCACCTAAATAAATATTGAAGGCTCAAGAACCTTCCTCTGTCTTAGTTTTGAGTTATTGTCCTCCGTCCGTCCATCTGTCAGTATGTTTGTCCGTCCGATTTGCACCCATCCTCAAACAAAGCATATGTTGCGGGGGATATCAATTCTACGAATTTGCTTGTTTGACATATATTTAACATTTCAGCGTGGGGACGGTGCTTTAATGAAAATAAAAATGATTAAAATCTATTGTTATGCTTCTTTGTAATGAATAATATCAGAGCAAACGTTCAATGCCGTCATTATATCAGAACTGATTGTGAATATGCTGCTTGTTGCATTTTTTTTCTAATACATTTGAAGGGAAATATGGGGAACCACCGTATAGACATGTATTTATTTTGTGAAGATGGGTACACTGTACTGGTTCACTTTTAATATATATGAAATATTAATTTAAACTATTGCTCATATCTCTAATTAGTTCAACTCAGTAATACACTGTTGTTTGATCATTAGGCAGGTCTTATGTTGCTGAGTAAAAGTAACAATAAAGTAAAATATAAGTGAAATACATTTATTTTGCTGTATTTGAACTACTATGTAGTATTTAAAGACATGAAGTATGTTATGTAACATAACTTATTGTAAACTAGTTATCTACAACTTGTGGATATTGTTTCTATGCGGAAATGAGGGTGTAAGCACTATCTGTGTAGTTGGATTGAGGTATAAATGCCTCAAATATACATAGAAATGTATGGTTCCCACTTTACTGTGAGTAAAAAAGATAAGTATTACTACAAAAATTCTTCTTAGGCTACAGACGCTCTCCTGCTTGTAAACAACAAAATAACTAATTATTGAATAAGGAATAATTTGGTTTCACTATGCTAATTCGACCCGCTTTGAGTCGAACAAATTGAAAAAAAAATAAACATTCTTACATTAAATAACTTTTAGAAATTAGAACTTAAAACGGAATGATCAAAGAAACACAATATTAACAAACATCGCTGTATGTGATACGACCCGAACGTAAGCGGACCCCATGATAATAAATATGTTTTAGTGTGNGGGGGGGGGGGTTACGCAGGATAATAAAATACAAAATATAAACATATTTTCTATTCTTTATATTTAATTTGTCATTTATAATACAATTTTATCGCAAACATCGCTTACGTAACCAACAGAGTCATCAATTTTTGAAAGTATACTTAAACATTTTAAGGTCAAACAATTAAACGCTTAATAAATCGCTTGCCGAAATAGGTTTTCTGGTTAAGGTTTAAGTAACCTGTTGTATTTCATTTACTTTTATCAAACAACAAAGCAGTATTAGGTCATGTGAGTTCAAGAATTCATAGTATGATTATCATCGACAATTTTTTTTTCAACATTATTGTAGTCGTTTTATTTGTATCAAAACAATAATTATAAAACCGTTTAGTTTAAACGTATTTATTTCAAACAAGAATTCATTTACACATGAAACATACAACATGTGTATACAATTAAGTTTGATTTGGATAAGAACGGAGGACTTCGTCTTATATATTTCTTCTCCATAAAGGTTATACTAAGGTGCATGTTTTCAAGCGAACATAATTGGTTTACTAATACATATAATAACAAGATTAGTTCGATAAGAGGATAATATTAGTAAATAGAGAAAGGAAGAATAGATTGGGAAGAAATTTTTAAGATAGATAAATGTATAAGTTGACAGCGATAGTTCAAATTAGTATAAGATAAATAATCTATATACATGTGGGAAGTGACGTAGTAAGAAAAAGGAAGTTCTAGAACAGTTCTGAAGCAAAACTATGTTTCAAATCGTTTGCTATTGATACTATATTTGTGTATTTTACTGCATCAGTAATATTGGTTTTAGTTTGATAATCGAGAATGCTATCTTCATATAATATCGTTTGGACAGAGGGGACGGAATCAATAGATATAGTCCTTTGAAGTTCTGCACGCATATGAATATAGAGCTGGCATTCAGGGAAATAATGAAATTGTGATAACCTTATTCTGCATCGACATAAAGGCGATGCAACTACGTTCCGCCTGAAGAGATGTTCATTGAGCGCCCTACAATTGGTTTTAATGCGTTTGTGTAAAATTTGAGAGCGTCTCTTTCCATAAGAAAACACTGTATTTTGAATTGGTCTATCACTATTGGTTTGTTTGTTAATGAATGAATCGATTCAGCGTTCTTAACTCTTCTGGAAGAAGATTCCAATCGGATCATGTAGATTGTAGAAATGAATGTGAATAAGATGCAGTTCGAATATAAATGGACTGAAAATTTGACGCATTTTTCAGCGTGTATTGGCTAGATGCTCCGACTGTGGCAGGTAGAAGTGACTGTAAATAGTAAGGTGCTTCTATAAATTGCATTTTGTATATTAATATTACCATTTGTTTACATCGTCTTGACTTAGAGTTTTCCAACCTATCTCATTTTACAGATCTTCCACAGAGACTGATCGAGTACAACCAGACAATATACGAGCTGCCTCTGTTTGAATTTCTAATTCATCTTTTTCATAATGTGTACAATTGTCAAAAATAACATCATACTCAAATATTGGTCGTACGAATGAAAAATAGATAGTTTCAAGAGATGTAGCATTGATTTGAGACGAAACATTATATTTATACGTCCCCATGTTATTTTCTGTAATAAAAGTAATGTGCTCATGCCAAGTACAGTCATTTGCGAAATATACTCCAAACTGTTTGTGAGGTATGGCAACGCCCCCCACCCCCCCAAAGTGGAGGGTGGTGAGGTTTATTTTTTTACGAGATTTAAGAATCGATTCTAATTTTGAGGGGTTGAAGTGTACTAGCCAAAATATGTTTGTAAATTATTCGTTCAAAGACCTTTTACATAGAATTAGGCAACGATATAATACGATCATTCGAAACAAGAGCTGTATCACCCTTTTTAAAGACGGGACAAACATTTGCAATTTTCCAACATGAAGGCATGTTTTGACCCGAAAGACAGGTTTTGAACAGTTCACATAGGGGAGAGCTTAGGTGATTTATTGTTTCCCTGCTGATACGATTATCGATTCCATCAGGTCCGGACGCTTTTTCTACCTTTATACATTTAATTACGTCGACGAATCCTTCCTGAGTAATATCAATTGAATTTAGGCTGCTATTGTTATCGGTGTGATGCGTTGGAAGATCATGATTTGTTACATTGATTGATGATTGATTTGCAAAATATTTTTTAAATGATTTCAGCTTTGCATGTGTCATTTGCCTTAAACGTGTTCGAATGTTCCTCGTATAGGAGTGGAATCGATTAATGTGTGTTTGTAGAAATGAAAGTGCGCAATGTTTTCAACCAGTCCTTGGCACATAGCTCAGACGACTTCAATATATTCGCAATCTTCTTAAAGTATTCAAATTAAGGAATTTCGCAAGAGAAGGGCAACTTCATTACTAACATGTCGAAAATTTGACCAGTGCATTTCGGTGTTTTCAAGCTTGTCTATACAATCGTGTTCGATGTCGAATTTGTTTCTTATAAAAAAAGTTTGCTATGGATGTAACTATGGCGTGTACCATGGGATTTATTTAAGCAGTATTCTTCTCTTTGTTCCACTGTGTGCCTTCACAAATCGAATGAGCGTTCTCGGAATAGATCACTTAACTTGCATTTGCATATTTACAGTCCGTCTGTTTGAAAAATCTATGTCTTTACGAAGGGTTTAAGTTTTATTTTAAGGTTAGGAGAATATGTGATAAGCTTTATCTGGTCATCGGAGATTTTTTCAGGTTCAATTCGATTTCAAATTGAAGGAAAGACTTGTGTATGGCATACAGCGGCACAAAATCAATTACTTAGTTAGTTTTATAAATGAATGAAGTGGCGTCAGAGCCTCAACAGTTCGATGCCTATTGTCATGTTTAAGCACTGCCAAGGACTGGTGACGTTGTGTCTGTGTAAAAACGAAACAATCAGTGATTTGACCTCCAATATTGTAACTGTATTGTTCTAGTTACTGGATACTCTATAATTGAAGCAATTTGTCTCTTCCTGCTGAAATGTTGTGTATCGAGGAATTGAGAAGCCGAAAAAAAGTTCATGTACACATATTATGAACCAACGGTCGACAAATATGGCATTGGCACATATGTGCGTGATTATAGTTAGACCGAGAAAACTATTTACACTAATTTAAGATGTATAACTTATGCGCTTAATTAACAAGGTGAATGCAATGTAAATTTGTCTTACTGTAATCACGATAATTGTGTGTCTCCAATTGAACAATATAGTTTCACAACAGGCAGGCATATATAATACACAATTTAAGTTTTGTATCCTTGATAAGAAAGATTTCGATGGTTGTTATTTACATCGATAGAATCAGCCTTATTTATCTACTCAGGTTTATTTTAAGTTGCATAATGTAGTTCTTTATCAAATCATGTTAGGCAAAGCACAGCATAACCCTTATCGACACTAACTACATTGCACATCATCTTATCATAGGGGAAAAAATCTCATAATTGGGAAAAACATGTTTGTCTGAACCAGTTTGTCGACAAACTTATTACCGCCGAAAAACTATTCGTACTTTCCTTTTCAATTTGTTTTAACCAATTCGTGTTCTTAATTATTTTTATAATTGCTATAGTATATCGATGACTAAATGTTTCTGTGTTCTTTGTTTTTAATTGTTTAGAAGGTATTTATTTTTACCAATCGTGCCATATATCAAACAGTAAGAGTGTCTAAGGCGTACGCTACTCGTACCTTCTCTTTGTCGGAGCGATACAGTTGACATTTAATTATAGAAAATTGCAAATGTTCTAAATAATTTAACTGTCCGAATAGTATAGTTCATAAGGCAAATACTGATTGGATATTTTACTGAAATATGGTTATAAGACAACGACTCATTCCAAATATTATTCAAATATTAGACATAAACGACCGTTTGTAAACATTGTTTCAGAGTGTTTTGCTAATTGCATCATAACTGTATTCGTATATAATGTTATGAATCAACATTTCATATATGCAAAAGAATGTGTAATGCCATGTATGTGCATTACGATGGGCATAAGCTTGTAGAATTGAAGTAAACAATGTTCATTTAGGCATTTAAAACATTACATATGTTGATACCCACTAACGCGCCTAGGTGAGGACACATTTGCATATGGTTTGTTTGAATATAGTATCGCAAAAACACGATAGAGTAGTAATATGAAAAAAACACATGTAAATATATATATATATATATGGCATTATCGACACATATTTCACTTTAAAATAGCATTTTTACATTTTTCAAGAATCGCTGAAAGACAATTATTATATTTAAAATAGTATTTCCCGTGTAGCAATTTTCTGGATAAAATTTTAAATAAATTTATGTCCAAACAAAAAAGTATTGTTATTAACATGAATTTCTTTTAACTCTTTTTATTTAAATATTAATGAAATAACAGCACAACGCACACCTAATTATTAGGGGTAGACATATCGAGGATCTTCGTAAATATACTGTTATCGTACATGAATTCTTAGTAGACAACAAATTATCACGGCATGCACTCGTTATAAAACATGAAGATAAACATATATTGTATGTTATGGACCAGTTGCACACAAACAAAGCCTTAATATTTTACCGACGTTGTCTATCCAAAATTGCATAAAACTCGATTAGATTATGGTAATATGAACTATTACTGAATATTTACAAAGTAAAGTATAAATCCATGATTGGCCAATTAAATCCTTGCTACTAAGTAGTAGCAACTGCTGAAGTATGTTCATTTTGTTTTCATCAGCATCAAGCACCTCGGTGTTAAACCTCACTTCTCGATCGTAGTCAGTGTTAGGTTCTTTAAGCATAGTATCGGCATGTGCAACATCTTGCGCCTTGAAAACAGATTGCGTTTTCGTATTCCCAAGACCGTTGCTAGCATCACCTTCCGTTTTGTTCATTTTAATATTTGGATAAACCACACTGTAACTACCACCATCGGAATTTAGTATGCCAGGTAATTCACCATTGCTTTCGATTGCTTCGTCAAAAAGATCTTTAGAATGAACAGCACGTGGACGCTCATTTGCCTCGCTATTCACACCTTGATCAAGTTTCAAGTTTTTAAATAGAATATCGGCAACACGCCTTTGACCATCTACATACAAGTAAACAAAGTATAGTCAAGGTGCATCAGTACAATACAAATACAATCATACAATAAACACAAACTAAAATGCAAGTGTTAAAACATTATGTGCAAGCGTGTACGTATTAACAACAAAAAAGATCTAGCAAAAAAGTAATATATAGACAGTATATTAAGGGTTAAATACAATACTTATTTAAGAGGCAGCAAATGCTTGTAATTTTTCCTCACGGAGTTTCATAGCATCAGTAATTAATCTTTAAACATTGTTAATGACTTAATTATGTTGACGAGAGAGTATGTTTTTTTAAATTTCACTAAATTTGGCCAGTTTGATCGAATACAATATTTTGTTCGTAGATCTTTATAGATGGGGCAAGTTAGAAAGAAGTGATATTCGGATTCAACAGCGTTTGCGTTACATGGTCTTTATGTGCGTTGGTCTCTTTGTATGTTATTATATCTACCAGTCTCTATTTACAGTTTATGGTCGCTAAGTACGAATCTTGATAAATGCTGTGTGTGATTTTTAGTATTGATGTATTTTTCATATGCGAATTCAGTCTTAAGCATTCTATAGCATTCTAGTTTCGGTTGGTTATATATTGTATCGTGCCAAATTTGGATACATTGGTCTTTTAATTGTTGTTTAATTTCATTAGAATAATTAAAATTGTTAATAAAATTATTGAATACATTTCCCTATCCTAGACGTTCTTATTGTTGCTTTACAAATGCTAACCATAATGTTTTGTTATTGTTATTATTATCCCTAATAAAATCACTGTAAAGATTACGTTGTTCATTATAAACAGTGTGGATAAGAGATTCAGGATTTTGTTTGATTTTAACCAAATAACTTAGCGCCCGTTGTTTGCATATAAAAGAGAGAGGAAATCTGTCCAGTTAGTCTGTGACCGCACACCAACAATATGTTTACAAAATGTATAATGAAGAGTAATCAAGAATGTCTATTGCCTTTTTTGACCGGCGTTTTTTCTTTAAATTTGGCTTCTATAACACCGTTAGTGGTTTCCGATACAATGTTCGTTTCGTCGCCCGGACACAATGGATTTTCTGTTATACCTGCTGGTTCCTGTATTATACATAAATATTTTTAGTCACCTGATTCCCAAAGGAACAACTTCAAAATATAAACGAGTAGTGAGTATTAATGACATAACTTTAACCAATGCATTTGATAAAATGAATAAAAATGACTAAACAAAATTCGTAAATTTGTGTCCACCGATCAAGATTCGCTCTCAATCGTTGTACTTACTTATTGAGAACCGTGAATCGAACTGTCTTTCTTCAGCGTTTCATAGAGTTTTTTTAATCGTTTGTGGCTGCGAAGAAATAAAAAATATCATAAATCGCTTGTGATAGTCCTTTTGCGTTCCAGCCGCAAAACATTTGGTAATTTTTTAGCATAGCAAATGAATGAAACAACCGTCACGTGCGATTTGATATGAACTGATTGATTTTTTTAACGGGAACGTGTTTTTTATCAAAACAAGAAGAACATCACAGTCCAAGAGACAGCTATATCCACCGCCCGGATTTGTTTACATTTTAGTGGTGCCCTTAATTTGAGCCAGCGTGATTGACTCATGACTTCTGATTAGCATTAACTTATGAAAGTTCTACAACGGATATAAGGGTTATAAATATATACAAAGAAATACGGCTACACTATTGGCCTTCAAGTGTAAATTTGACCTTGAACCGATAGTACTGACTAATGCCTTCTGCTCATGATATAAACGACATTGACGTTGTAGCCAAGTTTCATTAAAAAAAACTCCAATGCATTTAAAACATAAAATCGGAAACAAAAGTGGAGGCTGAAACAGTTAAACCTTGAAATATGACCTTAACATTGAACCGACGAGACTGAATCATGTCGTCTTCACATCGTCTCATTGACATGCACATGGTGGCTAAGTGTGGTGAACATTGTTCAAAGGGTTTATTAGGTAAACATTTGACCTTCCAGTGAGACATCATCTTCATCTGGCGCAACTGGCTCGTTCCGTATGCATATCGTCTCAATTACTTTAACATTATATGCGAGTTTCTTTAAAGTCCTTAAACTTGTATACAAAATGGAGCGGGCATGAAACTGGAGTCTTAAACAAGTGGCCTTAAAGAACAATCTTGACCTTGAAGCGATATGACTGACTCATACCCACTGAACATAGTCTCAATGATCTTAACGTGTTAGAAAGGGTTCATGAAAATATCCAATTGGTATAGGTTATATGTGCACAAATAAAATTATTATTATTATTATTATTATCCAGGTAAGAAAATAAAAGCTCAAACGTTTGACCTTAACGAATTACCTTGAGCTGACTCATTCCTTCAGCATATCATTTCAATGACCTAAATCTTTCAGTAGAATGCGATGAAAATATTTCATATGGTATGGGAAATTTGGAGCGAAAACATTGAGGCTAAAATATGGGACTGTAAAGAACGACCGTGACCTTAGGACGGCAATTCTGATTTCGGGCCTTCTGTACAGCTTCTCAATGCCTTAAATATTTGAAGCAATTTTCTTGGAGCAGAGACGAAAATGGTGGCTCAAACATTTCACCTTGAAGTATTTCCTTTACCTTTAGCCGTCTGTAACAACTCATACCCTCTGCACGCCATCTTCATTTCCCTTAACATCTGAGGACATTATCATGAAAATCAGTAAAAGAGAACGGAAGATGAGGAGCGGGCATAAAATTGTTACGGCCATAGTAACGGACAAATGGATACACGAATGGCAATCCTTAATCCACCCACCCGATTTGCGGCCGGGGATTTTAAATAATCAAGCTACTGTCACCGATACGTTTTTATAGAACAGTTATGAAAATGAATATTAAATTATATTTTCAGAAAAGTTCCCTTTAGGTTAAATTTGTGAAAATGAATACATTTACTCAATTGAGGCAATAATACGATAATTCTTGTCTGATTTTAGGCATCATTTTTGTTTTAATATGTCGTACAGTGTGTTATCCTCATCATGCATCATTTGTGTATCGGGAGCATATTTCGCACTACCATACAATACATAAGTCGTTAGCAACCGTCGAATGTGCATTTTGTATCAAAACGTTATATTTCATTATTTACTAATCGCCCAAGTGTAATTCAAGTGGGGACATGGTATACATAGGATCTGACATGAGTTGTCATATCATACCATATTTTATTAAACGAGTTCAGAAATTTTGTTAGAAAGCGAGCATTTTGCGAGCTTTCTTACGAATTTGCTGGACGAGTTTAATAAAATATGGTATGATAGGACAACAAGTGTCAGATCTTTTTTATTACATGCTTTAAAACTAGATAAAATACATCTTAATTGACCAAACAAATGCTGATAGATCTAAAAGTTGTTTACTATCGTGACGTCATTTCATGTTGACGACATCATTTCACCAAACAAAAGCCATTAAATTGGTTAGTTATTGATTCTGTAGCCAATGAATACGCTTTAAAATGTTGTATTACAAATGTGTAATATAAAAAAAATACGTAATGTCTGTATTACATTGAAAACAAGGTATAGCATGTGATATATGTTTTTATGCAATATAATGTATATTATAAACTCGTTAGTCGTTACCCATTCAAAGATTCAAAACCCATCAGAATGATGACTGTTTCTAAACTGTTGTGCGAATGGTCAGTTTCAAATCGTTAACGGTTGCAATCTACGCAGTGTTTCAACGACCATTCACCGATACCCTCATACCTGTTAAACTGCCTGTTTATGACGACAATCGCAATACTCGTTCCCACGAGAATCACTATCGCCATTACAATGAGTCCTATCTCCGGAGCCCCCAGGTCCGATTGAGAAGATTTGGTGTCTGCAGTCTCGAGTGCAGAATAGAATAATGACCGTATCTCTTCGTAGTTATTAAACACCATTCTGAAAAAGTTGAAATTAAATCACTGTTATGTGCTCATGTCTATTATTAGAACTTCATTAAGGTACAGATATAATTATCCCGGTATATTGACATTGTTTATTACATTCATTTTAAACTAGATAAAGGAAGAAAAATGGTTATAACTTTTTAAATAACTAGTGCAAATAGTTCGGAATATTCTTACCATATGAACCACACAAACGTTCTATTAGTTAAAAATACATAACTCGACCAATAACATATTTAACTACCTTGTTTACACGACTGCATATAAAAAATAAACAAGCCAAACACGAGGCAGCTATGTGACGCATATACAATTGACGATCGAGTATGCTATCAATGCTTTTACATCATGTGCCATCTTATAACATATAACATGTGCGTTTCGTCTGTCAATATGTGCATGTCGTCTTACAACATGTGCATGTCGTCTGTCAACATGTGCATGTCGTCTGTCAAGATGTGCATGTCGTCTGTCAACATATGTTTGTCGTCTGTAAACATGTGCATGTCGTCTGTCAACATGTGCGTGTCGTCTGTCAACATGTGCGTGTCGTCTGTCAACATGTGCATGTCTTCTGTCAACATGTGCATGTCGTCTGTCAACATGTGCCGAGTATAAATTCATTATGCGAAGAGAATGCATGAGGTACGGATACTGGATACGGTTATCAGTGTTGTCTTACACATATTATTTTTAACATCTAACTTTTCTACCACTTTTGTACAAAGAAACGCTTATTACATATAAGATAGTCAATGTCAGTTTTATTTACTTCTTAGAATCTATTGTTCGTACTTTGCTTATTTTGGTTTCGAGCAAAGCAGAAATACAAGTGGATCACATATATTTGCATGTTTGTCTTAAATATTTACTGTAATTATTGTTCTTTTATTTGAGTCATTGCATAGCCAATGTAAGTTTTGCGAATTTCTTAGAATCCACGGTTTGTATTTTGCTTATTTCTGTTTTCGGACAAAACATGAATCTAAGCGGATCACACAAATTTGCGTATTTATTTGGAAAAAGCCAGTTCTTGTATTACGTTTTATTAGTTAGAACGCGCTCTTAAATTTTGCCTTTAAACGCACAATACTGTATGAAAAGGGCGCTATATAATTGTGGTATTATTATTATTATTATTATAACACGCAAACTATACTATCGAAGACAGTTCTGCATACCTGACCAGTGCGCTGGTTTCGACGGACTTATCGGTAGCAGTGATGACGATTCGGGACCTAGATAACACAAATTAGAATCGTAAAACATGTTTGTTTTATAACAATGATTTCATTAATTTAAAGAAGAGGATGATGATCAAGGCACACAATCTAGCATGACAACTGAATACATGTACTTTCATTTATTCATTTATTTCAATTTTTTAACAATTTGTAAAACATGGTACATAAAGCATATATTACACATACAATAAGTTGTATGTGCTTATGGCATAAGGAATAGCAAACATAGAATTTAAAATAGCATCACAAATGATAAATCAAGCATACAGAGATACAGGTTTATAAAATATAACAAATTATATAACTTAATATAAGAATTTGAGACTGTTAAATTATAATACTATTATTGGTAAATAATTGTTAAATATATATATGTGTACTAAAGATTTAAACCATGTCACAAACATTAAAATACAAGGATAGCACACAAAAGGAAGTAAATCCTTATTTCCGTTGTGGTCCTTTATATATTTAATATAGTTGAACTAGAAATAACAATTAATCAAACATGTATGAGCAAAAATGAATACTAGGTTAATCTCAGAGAGCATTATCACAGACATGAAGTAACTATCACCAAATTTACATTAAATTACTTTGCACTATTAAAATACAAATACAACTAGAAAAAAAACAACTCAAATAGTAGCAAGCAGATAGGTTTTGACGGTGGACTTGAAATTGAGGAGATTCTTAGCATGTCTTATATGTTGTGTAATTTCATTCCACTGGAAGCACCAACTGACACTCTTAACCTAGTGGGATAGTTATGAACTGAACTAAGTGGAATGAAATGCTCATTTAGATAACCTGGTGATCTACCACTGGAGATTTTGAACACATGGCACAACATGATTTGATCAACCCTTTTAGAGAATGGTAACCAGTTTAGCTTGACAAAGTGACTTTGATCTATATAAGCCCTTGCTTCAAGAACCAACACAAACCTGATCATTCTGTTCTGGGTGAACTGTAATTTATTTCTTAGTTCCTGAGGCAAGCTGTTATACCAATTTGAACATCCATAATCAAAACTGGATGAGGGATGTGACCAGTAACATTTTAGAGTGGGGGTTAATGAACTTACTCTTCCTGTACAAAAACTTCAACCTAGCATTAGCTTTCTTGATAGTTGACCTAGCCATTGAATCAAAAGACGTTGATCAAGAGTGGCCCAAGATACTTAACAGAATCCTAAGCTTCAATAGGATTACCATTGCATACAACATTAAGATTGGTCCAGACTTTAACCTTGCTTTTGAACCAAACAAAACAGACTCAGTCGTACCCAAATGCAAAGATAGTTTATTACAAATTAACCATTTAATTAGAACATTCATTTCAGAGCTCAAAACTGATTCAAGTTCAGACCTATCCTTACCAGAGACCAAAATACCAGAATCATCTGCATACAGTAATAACTTATTCTTTACTGCACCAGACATGTCATTGACGTAGATTAGAAACAACAAAGGTCATAAAATAGAGCCCTGGAGAACACCACATGTTATCGTTGCTCGAGAAGATTAACTATCACCGACATCAACCAATTGATGCCGATCCGACAAATATGAAGTAAACCACTGAACAGTAACCTTTAAGAGACCAAACGCCTTCAGCTTCATTAATAGAATGCCATGATCAACAGTATCAACGGCTTTCTGCAAATCCATCAAAACCATACCAACAAGATTGCTTGTATACATTTGGAACCTAATCTGAAAGATGAATGAGACATGTGTCAGTAGAGAAACCTTTTCTGAAGCCAGACTAGAAATCATACAGGAGAATATTTGAAGACAGATATTCTTCAACCTGATCAAAGATTACCTCTTCCAATGCCTTGGATATAAAACAAGAACTGATACTGGGCGATAATTACTAACTTCCGTCTTGTTAATAGGTTTAAAACGAATGTGGTATGGTTAATACACTAACAGCAAGTAACACTTTAACAAATGGAAGTCGCGTTTTTGTTTCAGTACTAATTGAGCTTACGATCTTAATCGTTCTTGACTATACACTATGACTGGTAAACATTTTTGGTTTCATTTAACAAGTGGGATCTTTACATATTGATGATTGCAAACGAAAAGATTTACAGTGTCAAATGTCTTTTTCGCTGGTATGTAAAACAATAAACTGTGCACGAGAGTGTGTAAAACAAGTATATAATTTAATTGTAACAGAAACGGTTACTCACCTGTGCGGTAACTTGTCGTAGGAATCCACAGACGAAATGACAACGCTCTGGTTTAAAATCTCAGAAATTCCTCTGAAAACCAAACAACAAAATCCTAAGGCTTACACTATACCACACATTATTTATGGCGTCGGCTCTCAGACTATGCCTATTTCTTTACTCGTGCACTTAAATTATCTATCTATTCAAAAGGATTGAGTGCGATTATACACAACACTAATATTGTGAAATAAGAATACCAACAATGTTATCATAAATCGAAAGTGCAGAACATACATTACATTTTGGAAATTGTTTATACCTGTTCGTGTTTACCTTTCAAATGTTTCTTTCTTGCTTGTTATCTGTTCTTTTTGCAGAGGTGTGTTAAGTGGAACTGAGCTAGTCATATCTTTAACAACTACAAGCACAGTGGCCTGCGTGGTCCTCGAGTGTGGTTTGTTAACTTGAAATGCCTAAAATGCAATATATAATCATCCATTGAAGTAAACAACATTTAAATAACGGCACCATTATAAGATAGATAGTATATTTCGTTTAAAAAAATCCTCGTTAATATTCATGTATTGGTTTAAGATTGAGACAATTAAATTCGTCATGCGTCATTAAGCATCTTCACATAATATTAAATTGTGTTGAAAACGACAATATGAAAAGGCGACCGTTCCAAAAGAACTATAAGTGTTGGTCATTCATGTATCGTACAGCGTTGCACTTGTTGTTCGTAAGGCAATTATAAATGATTGTATCATATCATAATGTGCGCACTAACGAAAGGCACCATCTGATTTTGGTATAGTTCAGCCTTGTTAAATACAGAAAACATGCACATTATTGTCACGTCATTTTGTTTATTTTTATCTTTTAGTGGTGTTAACGTATCGTATTCGGTTGTTAAAACATTTGCTTTGTGAGCATATATCATGGAATAATCATATAACTAGGTAAGTCATGAACAAATATAAGTGTGTTTGCCTTGCACTTTAAACCTGAACACTCGCCATGGATCGTGGTTAGATTTGTTATGCCCACTTATTTGTCATCAATATAAACATAGCATTTTATTTATATTTCCTGCCGAATGCGGTGCGGTAGAATTACAAAACAAACCATACCTCGATGAATACTCTGTCTCAAAGTCTAGTTCCCGGGTCACATTGAAAGTCCCATGGGTGAGGTCAATAGTGAATAAATCAGACGGTGTGTTTGAAGGTGTAATTGCTGATAAACAAAAAATTAATCTCATTTTAAGCACTGAAATAGCTCAATCGTTTTAAATATTTGGATTCTCTTATAAATGTTGTTTTGCAAGTTTAAAATAAAACAAAATAGTATATAGACGTTTAATGAACTCATTATGTTAACATGTGTATACGATACACATAATATATAATATCTACGTTCGAAATATACATGAAATAAATAGTCAGTAACTTCAGTTTGGCAAAATGGAACCATTCATTTATTTTAATATGGTTAACCGTTTCTACAGCATCATTTATTATATTGTTTATAATGATAATCTTTAAAAAGAGGCACAATAACGATTCGTAACAATGATAAGTTGTTTAGTTATATTACTTGTTTTGTAGGACGTATAATGTTTGCATTGACTGTTTTACTCCACACATGAATTGACTATACATAGATTATGTACACTAATGAGAATGTAATATAACTAACTTCTAATTCTGTAATTGACGAGCGCATTTATGCCCAAATCCGCATCGTACGCCTGTACATGCGGAACGGTTGTTAACGGTGTATTCACGATCGCCGTATTCTAACACAAAAACAGCATCGCCATGTAATTCTATTGAGCATTGAAACGTTTATCCCTTTGCATGCTGGGAAATTTGTCGTCTGCTAAACTATCGTCTGCTGAATTTCTAAAATTAGCATTTTCTTCATTTTTTTTCAAAGAATACTATCATAATAGCAAACAGTTTGGATCCTGATGAGACGCCACGTTCTGTGGCGTCTCATCTGGATCCAAACTGTTTGCAAAGGCATTATAAATATCAAGATTTCTGTCTCAAAAATTAATTACATAAATAAATGTAGGATAGCCTTTTGCATAGATAATTTACACAAATAGTTACATATAAAGGGCATTATTCAAGTCAAATCAAGAACCATTTGGCATCATTAATAACATATAATGGCATACATGCTCAAACATATTGTAAGAGTTTGCGGAGGTAACAGGTGCGTGTGTGTGCATGTTTATTTGCGTATATTTATCAACTTGTTTATGTAGCTTTCAGATTACACTATTACCAAATGAAACATTAATTTATTTGAAAGTGATAATTTACTAGAGGAAGTAACTGTTCTTTTGTATTAAACATCTATATATTATGCGAATGTCACATATATTATATATTTTGCCATCTTAAATTAATAGTGCGTTTGCTTGTGCTAACAAAAAGGGTTTAAAATCAATGATAGCTTTTTATATCAAATACTTAAATGCTCTTCATAATGAACCCAAATCACAAAGGACAAATGCAGTAATGTTAAATTATGACGAGCTTTATGCACAACATAGACACAAAAATATATGGTTGTTGTGCACAACTTTGATGACATTCAAATTATCTGAGCGAACGTAAATACAATTTGATAAAATGTAAATGTATTGATAAATATTATACAAACTAGAGCTTGCGCGGCAGAGGTCGACGCGTATCCCCAAGCCGCGTAGATATTATATTCAAAGGCAATTTTGGGTGGACAAGGCCTATGTTTTAGGGGCCTCGGTGTGTGTAATGTGGACATGGATGGTCGAGATAGACCGTGTTGTCATAAGAGATGTTAAGTATTGATTTGAAGTCAATTGGTGAATAAATGAAGAAGTTATGTTAAAAAAAAATTTGGGTGGGCGTGGTCTATATAGGCGGGCCGCCCCAGGGTTCGTAATGGGGCCATTCATCGTTGAGATTTACCGTTTTGTCATAAGAGAAGTTCAGTATGATTTAGAAGTGAATCGGAGTAGAAATGAAGAAGTTATAGTAAAAGGCAATTTTGGATAGGAAAAAAATTTGGGTACGAAAATTGTGGGTACGAAAACATTATGCCAAAAAAAATAGGGTTCACAAACAAATTTGGGTACGAAAAAAAAATTGGACACGAAAAAAAAATTGGGTACGAGAACAAAAATGGGTATGAAACAAAATTTGGGTATAAAACAAAATTTGGGTACGAAAAAATGTGGGTACGAAACTAAATTTAAGTAGGAAAACAAATTTGGGTACGAACACAATTTAGGTACGAAAAAAATTGGGTAGGAAAACAAAATTGGGTAGGAAAAAAAATGGGGTAGGCGCCCCAGGGTTGGTTATGGGGCCATGCATAGTTGAAATTTACCGTATTGTCATAAGAGATGTTCAGTATCCATTTGAAGTAAATCGGTGTAGAAATGAAGGAGTTAATCTAAAATTACCTAAGAAATGAGTGAAAATCTCTGACCGGG
>VMBQ01002455.1:123487-133494 GCA_007657795.1 Dreissena rostriformis | reverse complement strand
ATAACAAATATAGTTTAAAAAAATAAATGAAAAAAATTGACGAATGCCTGTGGACAAACTGTAATTGATTAAATAAACTGAATTATTGAGAAGCCATAAGGTAGCAAAATGTGGACCGTCTACAATGCCAGGAATGAGTCTACTGTGTTTTGCTTGAGCGGGTTCAAGCCATGCACAATTAGTCAATTTGCAAGTTTTCGATTTTTTCACAACTTCAGTCTTCAAAGTTTACTTCATTTAGACTTGTCGGATTGTTTCGCCAAAATTTAAATCATAACAAATTGTCATTATCACTCAGTATTGCAACTTTATCACTCAGTTAAACATACTTACGGAAATAAACACAGAAACGTACCTGCAGCTTACAGAACACTCACACAAATGTCACTTTAACTCTTTTCCTGTCATCTGATGTCAGCTGACAACCGGAACCGGAAATTATAAACCGGCCGGATGTTATGATGTGACTGATCTCAATCTTCAAGCAGAGTTGTCGCTCCTTGCTCTCACATGACCGTCTTGCAAGAGATTTGACTGATCTATATAATTTGCTCGCTTAAAAACTACGATGTAGTAGTAAAGCACTAACTTTATGCGATAACCTGATGTATGGTGTACTGTTATACCAGCATGCTTTGATTTAAATACCACGAGCGAAGGGCAATATAGATCTAAGCATTGCACGGATGATTTAGCGCAACCTCAAACAACATGTCAATGGATAGTAATTCTAGAAGCCTCGGGCTACTAAATCTCAAACGATACTATTTGTATAATCAATAAAGAGTATTCCCCGGAGAAACTTTGAAACTAAAATATTTGTATGTTTGATGTAAGTCATATATATTGGTAGACGATCAATAGCCGTCGGGAAAAAAAACGCGAATTTATTCTTATTTTTTTATACGCATTTTAACAATTGAATGGAGGTCGGTAATTATTTTTTCAATTTCATTAACTTACCGGATTTTACGACGTAGACAAGACATTTTATTGAGGTCCGAAACTGAGGTACTAATTTAAGCCATAATTGTAAAAGATGTAGGACCAATAAGCGAAGACGAGATTTTATTTGGAAATTGCAGATTAACTATACAATTATTGTATCACGCGCCAAGCCTTATCTCTTTTTTTGTAATATAACCATTACTAATATGTTCATCTTAAACAATATGTTATAAAGAGAATAACAGGTTAGTGTTGATTATAGATCAGGTTTATCATGCGAGGCTTCGTTTTCGTGCCGAGCATGATAAACCTGATCTATAATCAACACTAACCTATTATTCTATTTATCCCACTTTTTATTCAGTAAACATTTTTATTTAAACAAAATTAGTCTAACTGGATATTTTCGATGGATTTATGACGTCACTTTGTCGAAAAAATGACGTCATTTCGTGCCGTGTATTATAGCAGAAATTTAATCAACGGGGCTTTAATCAACAGAATTCGCTGTAAAAGTGGGATAAAAAGCTTTTCAACGCTCTGTTCTGCATACTTTTCGTTTGACTGACCAATCGTTGGTTACGTTGATATGCTGAAATAGCGTTACAACGCCAAGTGACCTCACGCAATATTAACAACTTTTCGGTTTTATAATGACGTTTAAATACTGATTGTCTTTGCTAATTTAAAACCACATAATAAAATAGATCTGACGCTTTTGGTCATTTCATACCATGATATTAACTCGTGCAGGAGATGTGTGTAACCCAGCCAGAAAAATCCGCGACCACAATAGGGATTGAACCCGGGACCTCCCGGCTCCAAATAAGGCAGACACTACCGCGTCGCTATAAAAGCTAGCTCATATAGCAATGCGGTATATGTTATCCTTATACCGAACCCTGCTACACAAACCCCCTCCAGATGTGAAATTCTTTCACGAATTTCCTACTGACACGACATCTATGGGACGTCTGACAAACATGGTGTTTTTTTTACGTTGGGCGCCAATGGAACCCAGCCCGAAAAAATCCCCGACCACAATGGGGATTGAACCGGGGCCTCCCGGTTCCAAATCAGACAGACACTCTACCGCGTCGCTATAAAAGCTAGCTCATATGGCAAGGCGGTATACGTTCTCCTTATTCCGAAACCTGCTACATGTGTTAGTAAGCTCACCTTAGGCTCTCTTACTAACAAACTTCCTGAACTCGTGAAACAAAATATGGTATGAAATGACAACTCGTGTCAGATCCTATATTTATCATTGGAAATGTTTCACTAATATGAAACTACACATAAATTAGCTTTCGATAGGTTAAGCTTGTGTAAATCAGTCCTCAATAGTTTGTTAAATAAACAAATAAGTATTGCCATGATTACGCGTAATTGTGAAAGTAGTGAGTACTTGTACATTCTCCCAATGTATGTAGGATACATGGTGATTATAATAAAATGTATGATAACTGTATCTGTTATGACTCTTGTATAATAGCAATTCATATAAAGCAACATTTTTATGTTTACCGATCACGGTACAATACAATTCACATACCAGGAACATACAACATCCACTAATTCTAGTATACAGCGCATGCACGGCGATCTAAACATCTGTGAGAGCGCCGTGTGATATCGGCATTTTTTTTAAATATTATATATTGGTATTCTATGGCGCTCACACTGCGTTCTCGCAACGTCCTTAAAAGCATCTCGTTGCGTTTTCAGTACGTCCTCGCAGCTTCACGGCGCGCATTCGATGTGCTTATGGCGCTATCGGCGTTTGAGACGTTTAGAATAATATACGTATTTAAATTAACATAAACACATACTAAAACGTCACAGTTTGCTAATTTGCTTCGACATTTAAGCTTCATGTTAGGTCGTCGAAGTAAATCAAAGAAGACAACGGTGCTTAGTAACCTCCACCAACGGCACCTTTAATATTGCTACTGCTATTGAACCAATCACAACGAAGTCATGAGGCTGAGACGGAACCCGATTCGCTCAGTAACAGACTTCGTTGCAAACGCCGATCACTTCGAATGCGTTCATGCACAGTACTCATTGCGCGCTCGCGATTAATAAGACCCCACAGCGAACGTCGATTTGCGTTCTCACAGCGCCGAACCTCATCAATACCTTTGACCACATTCAAAATGATAGCCGCGATGGGGAATTATATGCAATGGCACGCACCTCATAACGTTGCTGGAGACTTCACAGTGCGCACATCGGCGTTCTGCATATTCTTGACGCCCTGGACGCGAAGTGTGAATGCCGCTCCGGTATGACTCGGATTTAAAGAAAGGTAGATAAGTGCAATATTTCGATTTGTTATAATTTTATACAAAAGCATTCAATTGAAAAATAGCATGTGCATATTTAATGTAAAACGAACATGCATGAAGTACACTAAAGTGTACCGCCTCGGCTAAAATATTTACACCGAAAAAAAACTTTGAAAACCATATGTCAAAAAAAAAATAAGTTGCCGAATAATCAAAGAAATTGAGCCAGTTTATTACTAAATTGTCACGTCATTATATGATATTCACAACAGTATCACATATTTAATACGATTTCATAAGTACGTTTACGTTCTTCGAAGGCCGCGCGTTTCCGTACGGATAAAATATTCTTTTCTGCGAAACAATTCTTCAATGATGAGATTCTTGAGGTCAAAGAGAGCGTGTTTTCGCAGGTGGCAAACATGTGGTCTTCCGCAGACAGGGGTCCAGTTGTCTTGGGTTTGTGAGAGGACGTGCCATTCATACCCCGAAAAGGCGTCACATTCCCACCGCGAGAGGGCGTGATATCCCCACCCCGCGCTATCACTACCTTATCCTGTTTACTGCGTTGACAATGCGATTCATAGATGCTCACCAGTGGAAACCATGGTCGGGCTTATTTTGCGCTCTGAAAAAAAAAAAACATCTTAGGGTAATCTTATTTTTTGTCACCTCTACACAAATTAGCGTCGACATCACTTGACTACACCATTGGAAGTTTACATCCGAAATATCTATGGTGTTGGGAAAATATCTATAAAAACCATTGACAGATTTTTGCGTTGGGTCCTACTTTGGAACTTCTCGAAAACAGGCGGTGCAATCTTTTTGAATACCATCAGAATTATCGAGCACCCCATGTCGCAGCTCAGTAGCGGATTATTGGCAAAAGAATCAACAATAAGAATGTCATCTAAATAGACGGGTTGTTCTTGTTTAAAATAGGGATTGTAAAGTTGTATGTGTGTTTCTTGTGTGTTTTTAAAAAGGTTTTAAACGTGTATATATGTGTATATATGTGCTATGTAGTGTTTTTCATGTGCTTAAATATGCTTTTAAACATACTGCTTATTCTCCTTGGTTACTCTTCCATGTATAATTGTATGTGTGCTTCTTGTGTGTTTTAAAATGTTATAAACATGTATATATGTATATATATGTGCTATGTAGTTGTTATTCATGTGATTTAATATGCTTTTAAACATACTGCTTATTCCCCTTGGTTACCCTTCCATGTATATATTGTATGTGTGTTTCTTGTGTGTTTTAAACATGTATATATATGTACTATTAAGTTATGTCTATCTATCTCTATCTCTATCTCTCGGTTANCATTCATACCCCGAAAAGGCGTCACATTCCCACCGCGAGAGGGCGTGATATCCCCACCCCGCGTTATCACTACCTTATCCTGTTTACTGCGTTGACAATGCGATTCATAGATGCTCACCAGTGGAAACCATGGTCGGGCTTATTTTGCGCTCTGAAAAAAAAAAAACATCTTAGGGTAATCTTATTTTTTGTCACCTCTACACAAATTAGCGTCGACATCACTTGACTACACCATTGGAAGTTTACATCCGAAATATCTATGGTGTTGGGAAAATATCTATAAAAACCATTGACAGATTTTTGCGTTGGGTCCTACTTTGGAACTTCTCGAAAACAGGCGGTGCAATCTTTTTGAATACCATCAGAATTATCGAGCACCCCATGTCGCAGCTCAGTAGCGGATTATTGGCAAAAGAATCAACAATAAGAATGTCATCTAAATAGACGGGTTGTTCTTGTTTAAAATAGGGATTGTAAAGTTGTATGTGTGTTTCTTGTGTGTTTTTAAAAAGGTTTTAAACGTGTATATATGTGTATATATGTGCTATGTAGTGTTTTTCATGTGCTTAAATATGCTTTTAAACATACTGCTTATTCTCCTTGGTTACTCTTCCATGTATAATTGTATGTGTGCTTCTTGTGTGTTTTAAAATGTTATAAACATGTATATATGTATATATATGTGCTATGTAGTTGTTATTCATGTGATTTAATATGCTTTTAAACATACTGCTTATTCCCCTTGGTTACCCTTCCATGTATATATTGTATGTGTGTTTCTTGTGTGTTTTAAACATGTATATATATGTACTATTAAGTTATGTCTATCTATCTCTATCTCTATCTCTCGGTTAATGTGCTGGGCCCCTCTGGGACATTGTCGCACAATTGTGAACTATGTACACGTGTGAAGGGAAGAACAATGGTTAAAAGCCGGATAAAAACATTTTGCTCCAGAGTTATATGCACAGCCCCCCATCCTAGTCTTGAAGACATCTATGGACGGGGAAATGACCACCTGTTCTGGGAGACCATTCCAGAGGCGTATTCCAGTTGGGAAGAAGGAAAACGGGTAGGCATTGACGGTGGTAAATGGCACTATGAAGCGGTTTGCATAGCCTCTGGTGTGCACTCCTGCTGGTATGAGTACACTTCTGGAATCGATGTCCACCAGGTTGTTTACGATCCTGTACATCATGACCACTTTGTTATTCATGTGCTTTTATATGCTTTTAAACATAAATGTATGTGCTATACTTGTTTAAATATCTTAAATTTTATTAAAGGTCTGCTATGTTTTGTTTGTACAACTTAAATGTGTTTAATATATGTTTTAATTTTGAACTATGCAAGAAAACTCCAATATAGTTTTTAGGTATCTTTCCCTTTGTCTTATTTGTGTGTTTGTAACTTGCAAAATATTATGCTCTTAATGAGCATTTAGTACTTAATTTGTGTTTTATGTGCTTTAACTATGTCTTTGTACTTTAAATGCTTATACAATATGCTTAATCTTTCTTTCTTTCAGCTCAATATACACTTGTTATTTATATACACTTGTTTTGTCGGGAAATAGCTCATGAGCTAATGTTTATTGTTGTTCACATCCGACGTTTAATAAAGATTCTTGTATCTTGAATCTTGTATCTAGGGAAGCCGTTTAAAAAATGGAAAATGTCGTTATATTTTGAAGCGTTTTATAATTTATAAGTTGTATTGTTTTTGTAGTGATCGTTTAATGAAAACTAGGTAATCGTAATAACGTTAACTAAGCATAAAATTTTCCATTGGTGTATACTACATATAGAATAATAACAATATATCAGTATTGTTGCATTTTCGCTACAGAGCAAATAAATGTAGAAGCGTTTTTTGCATCGGTGGATTTTTCTATCGAATGCGGTGCGTTTGTTTTGTATTTATGGTGGTTTTCAGCCTTAAGATTCCAAGCGCTCCATGTACAAAGATTGACGCATGCTCAATTCAATGTCCGGTTTCACCGGTGAATTCAGGGAAATGCCACTTCCAATACAGCAAGGTCTTTTCCAGGCAAGAATACATGTTTACTAGCCTAATCTAATGTAAAGCAGTTTAATATTTTACCTTTATTGATAACATGATTTTAGAATGACTATGCAAATTCAAGC
This sequence comes from Dreissena rostriformis, assembly GCA_007657795.1. NCBI lineage: Eukaryota > Metazoa > Mollusca > Bivalvia > Myida > Dreissenidae > Dreissena > Dreissena rostriformis. Next base: position 126,776 of record VMBQ01002455.1, on the reverse strand, counting down.
AATGTGCCCAAGAACGATTTCAAAATGGCGGACATTTATTATTTTCATTTTCAACATCATTCACTTTGTGTGGATAGTTCTTTGATACATGTGGCCAAATGAAAACGTTGAATATAACCTTGTCAGACAAAAAAAAAATCATGCTTATTCATTGAATATCAATTTTATTGTTGCTTTGTAACATTTTTAGAGCAGAACTTTTTTCTTCAACAACCATAATTAAAATCAGTTCATATGCTATAGTCCACAGGTGTTGGGCGCGTGGCCAAGTCACTTTAACACTCTCAATATGTCATAAAACAACATTTTTTTATCAAATTTTTATATATTTTTTTTCTGATATAATATATAATTATATACAAGGTAGGTATCTCTTGACACAGAAAAATCACCTCCATTAACATTTTAAGCGATTAATTGACTAAATGGCGGTTGATTTTTGTAAACTATGTACCATTTTGTTGGGAAAGGTTGCCTCGTGACGAAAAATTACCACAAACGGCTACTTGCCAACATAAACTACAAGAAAACACTTGTGGAACTCGTTGAAATGCTAGGTCGGGGATCGACAGACCGATGTTCACTGCCGATTTTTACTAGAGTAAAACTATTAAAAATACCACAGCTACCGAACATAATCCGCATAAGTACAATAAACAAATACGAGTTTATCAACTTACACCACAGATTCGTCCTGTTGTCTGCGTTCTTACGTCGAAATCGTTGTAAATCGGGAATTGTTTATCGGCATTTTCGAGTCCAGCTTCATGTCGATCAGAAACTTACATGGTAAATACGGTTCCCGGTTTCAGTTATTCGATAATACCTTCGGTAGCTTTGAGGCGCGGAACCATTCGCGTAAGGTGAACAACAACAACATCGTACACGATTGAAATAAACATTGAAACATAACGATTATATGAGTGTTTGGTGTGAACAACATGACAAATCTGTGTTATGACATATTGAGAGTGTTAAAGTGACTTGGCCACGCGCCCAACACCCTTTAAACATCAAAATAATCGACTGTGTTGATAGTGTCAGACTATCTTCATGAAAATAAGCTTCCGGTTGATTCGTGGGTTCTGATTGGCTGCCAGAATTTCCTTGCAGGACAGGTTAATTTCTTGTGAAAAAATGTCAATAGACGATGTAGCATGGTAAATACTCCTAAATAAACGATTTTGTGTTACTTTGAAACACTATATGAACAATACATAAATGAGGAAATATTTCATAAGGACCTATCAAGTTATGATGAATTACACTGTTTACTTGTTTTTGACGCATTTTTGATCTGAAAAAAATGGTGACCGTGTCAACACATTTTTCCGTTAACGAACTGCATCATGTGCGAACATTCAATCGCGAGATTTCACATGATTTCTATTATCTATACCCACGAATCAAACAGAACCCACGACTCAACCAGTAGCTACCATAGTGATTTAATTTTAAGGTCACTTCCAATGATTTAATTTTAAGGTCACTTCTGACAGCCATGCTGTTGAGCTAGCTTTTCAGCGACGCGGTAAGAGTGTCTGACTTCCACTCTGTAGGTCGTGTGTTCAATCCCCCAATGGAGCTCCGTATTTTTTAAATAATGGCAACGAGGCAAACAAATACTAATATTCAGGTCACGACACAGTTCAAGTTATTCATCCAAGGCGAGGAAATCCCATCATTGGTAGATAACCCAATCAAGTGCCTAGGTAAATGGTTTAATTGTACACTCTCAGACAAGAGCAGCAAAGGAAGAATCCGGCAACAGCTTGATGAAGGTCTCCGGAGAATTGACAGAGCAGAACTACCAGGAAAGTTCAAGTCCTGGATCTATCAGCACCGTCTACTACCAAGGCTTGTTTGGCCACTGATGGTCAACAAGATACCAGTGAGTCTAGTTGAGCAACTCGAACAGGCAGTAAGCAAGCACATAAGAAGATGGCTAGGGCTGCCACCATCGTTCAGCTCCATAGGACTATATGGAAGGTGTACAAAGCTGCAGATGCCACTGACATCCCTAGTAGAGGAATACAAGGTAGCAAAAGCAAGGCTGTTCCTAACACTACGGGACTCCGCAGACCAGAAGATCAGTAAAGCTGGAATAGAAATCCGAACAGGGAGGAAGTGGTCGGCAAGCAAGGCAGTTGAACAAGCCGAGAGTAGTCTGCACCACCAGGTCATTGTTGGAGCTACCAACAAAGGTCGGGAAGGCCTAGGGCATGGGCAACAGCCCCGATGGGAAAAGGCAGACAGCCAGGAAAGACGCTCCATGGTACAACAGGAAATCAGAAGGTCAGAAGATACCCATCGGTCTGCAAGATCTGTGCAGATGGGCCAACAAGGTAGTTGGAGTCGATGGAATCTGCCAGAGAGAAAGCTGACATGGAGTGAACTTTGGCAGTATGAACCCCTCCAGCTGTCCTTTTTACTGAGATCAGTATATGATCTTTTGCCAACACCAACTAACCTTGAAAGATGGAAGCTTAGCGACGACCCAAGCTGTCCACTATGCAGCCAGAGAGGGACACTAGCACATGTACTCTCATCCTGTCCTGTTGCTCTCTCTCAAGGTCGTTACAGATGGAGGCATGACCAAGTCCTGCGAGTGCTTGCCGACATCCTGGAGCAAGAAAGAAGGAAGGAGCGGCAAATCAACACCAAAGGGCCAGGTTACATCAACTTTGTCAGGGAAGGACAGAAGGCAAAGGGTAGCCAGAACACAAGCCTGCTACAAGAGGCCAGACACTGGGAGATGAAGGTCGATCTCCAACAGAAACTTGTATTCCCAGATGTTGTTCAAACAAACCTACGCCCTGATATAGTCATCTGGTCAACAGCTCCAAAGAAGATGATACTCCTGGAACTGACTGTCCCTTGGGAAGAAAGAACTGATGAGGCAAATGAAAGGAAGCGGTCAAAGTACCAAGAACTGGCAGACATGTGCAGGGAGAGAGGGTACACCACCTGGATCTTCCCTGTAGAAGTAGGATGTAGGGGCTTCCCTGCACAATCTGTGTGGAAAGCGCTAGGAGCTTTGGGCATCAAAGGCAGCGCTAGGAAAAGCTCTGTACGGGCCCTTGGCAAGGCGGCAGAGAGGGCGTCCAGTTGGCTCTGGCTACGACGCAATGAAATGGCATGGAAGCCATCACAGACGAGCAGTGCTTGATCACCACTGCTGCCCCGCCATCAAGAGGGTGTTCCGAGATAAGGGGCGAAACACCTGATGACTGATGGGAACTCGGCTGATGACGTCTGTGTTACGCAGTAACCACTGTATTACTCAACA
>VMBQ01002455.1:63223-116002 GCA_007657795.1 Dreissena rostriformis | reverse complement strand
AACATTTTTATAGTTTTAACCTGAATCCTAAAAATGAGCCACGCTCTGGGAATACCATGCTAAATGCATGGTTGTAGTGTTGGAATAGATTAGCCTGTGCAGTCCCAGATTAGCCTGAGTGGACAGCACATGCTTATCTGGGACCATAATTTACGCACATGAATGCCTCATATGAATTTTATATAATAATTGCTTATGTTCAAACCAAACATTAAGAAAAGTGTCTCTTTTCCTTGGCATTACATGAGGATATCTGTGTTAACGTTAGATGTTGACATTGATAGGAACTCCAGTCTGCCTGATGCTGTAGCAGGGGCCATGCACAACAACACGCCTCTAGACGCACAGTGGATCGAAACAACGTCAAAAAAGGCTGCACTCAAAATAGAGAAACTAGATACAGACTTAAAAAATTATAAAAGTAATTCCATCAAGGAGAGTATTAGGTATGTTCAATGAAAATCACTTGGTCACGTACTGCTTAATGGCAAATAAGTCATTTGAATAATTAAAGACCTATTTTCATTATACTTGTAATACACCCACTATGAATGAGTTCTTCTATGTTACGAGTACCTGTTAATTTGCTTGGTGTAATGTTTAATTTTTGTGATTATTTAAGTTTGCTCAAGTTAGTTGGCATATTAAAATGTGCTGTTTTTGTGCAGTTATATTGGCATGACATAATATTTGGTTTTAGAATAAGCCCAGGGCTATATATAAGCTTATGAACAATGTCTTGCTGTTGTGAATGGTATCCTGTAGGTATCTCATGTACTAAGTAGTAAGACTTCCCCTGTGACCCTTTTTTAGACGGGGCCATGATGACCTGGGTGACCACTACCTGGACTGTGGGGACCTTAGCAATGCCCTCAAGTGTTACTCTCGTGCCAGGGATTACTGCACCAGCCCTAAACATGTCGTCAACATGTGCCTGAATGTCATCAAGGTTGGTTGCTAGCTTACAGATCAATCATTCATCTTTTTGAGGGGTTAATTTATGATGGCATTTATAGTATGTTACCTTAAGTTGCTTTCTGTGATCTTATTTGATTATTATGTCATGTGTTATTTATGTATCTATTAAACATTTGGAAATTCATCTGAATTGGATGCGCTTACCTTAACAAACATATGGAGATCAATTCAAAAAGTTTTGTTCAAGTGACTTTAGCTTGAATAATAAATACTAAATGCTAAATCATTTTATTTTTTTTATCATACCTGTCATGATTATTTGTGTAAGGACAATCATAAATAAGGGTCAATGAATGTTCTGAATTCATCAAGGTCTGGTAATCTCTCGAATAAATCTTTTTTGGCCCAAACTTCTTTATACTGGTCTTGTAACAACATTTGGATAAGTAGGTACTTTATCAGACAAGAGTCATTGATTTGGTCATTGGTGTTCAACTGACCTTGTTCTATGTTTTTTATTTTTACAGAGGCTGATTATTTAAAAAGTTCTTGCCATAAATAAAGGACCTCATTGTCTAAAGTATGCAGTTAAAGTATCTCTTTATGTGTATTATGTAGGTGAGCGTATACCTCCAGAACTGGTCCCATGTACAGAGTTACGTGAACAAGGCAGAGAGTACGCCAGAAGTCTCAGAGGTAGGCACCGTATGTTGGTAAGGTTTGACAGGGATAAACTGATGACAGATTCACACAATTGAAGCTTGGATGTTTATATATTTTCAATGTGAACTTGTGTGCATGTTTGTTTCCCCAGCCATAATTTCAGTCTGTTTCCCTTAGGCAACAATGTAATAAATCAGTTGAATCTGGATGTTACTAATCACGTCTGGCCACTGAATGACTGATTAGTTTAGAGGAGAACTAAAGAATGCTCCCACTGTGGGGATCGAACCAGTAACCTCCTGATCGCTAGGCGGACACCTTATCCACTTCGCCAGGCGATGAACAATGGCAATCACAGCGTCCCTGAATCACTGATTATGAAAAATAGGAATTTAAAAAATGTTTTATAAAGCCATATCAGCATCAATGAAAACAAGAAAAGAAAAGGATCTGAAATAAAGTCTTAAATATGGAATATTTCAGGTTTAACTATTGCATTACGGTCAAACAATAACTAACATCATGTTTGTGAAAAAATGGCAAAGGAAAAAAGCGCAGGTATATTTCCAGGAATGTTAATAGTTACCATTTTTAAACTGTATTCAACAGTAAGGGAATTTCAAAGCTAAATAACACATGAGTTACTGTTTATAGTATGCTTTTAAGTTTTACATTTATTTGAAGAATTTTTTTGATTGGTTATAAGCACCAAATAAGCAGCGTTTTGGAAAAACTCTGAACAATTCATGTGTGTAAAGTGTTGTCCTAGATTGGCCTGTGCAGTCGGCACAGGCTTATCATGGACGACACTTTCCGCTTTTATGGAAATATTTGTCTCTTCTGAACGGAATTTCCAGTCTGTGCGGAAAGAGTTGTCCCTGATTACCCTGTGCCGACAACAAGTCCCGTCTTCCCAGAGCGAGTCTCAAATGTATATACAGCTACTGATTAGTCTCAAATGTATATACAGCTACTGATTAGTCTCAAATGTATATACAGTTACTGATTAGTCTCAAATGTATATACAGTTACTGATTAGTCTCAAATGTATATACAGTTACTGATTAGTCTCAAATGTATATACAGCTACTGATTAGTCTCAAATGTATATACAGTTACTGATTAGTCTCAAATGTATATACAGTTACTGATTATTCCCTGTAATGTATATACAGTTACTGATTAGTCCCTGTAATGTTTATTCACTTCATGTGTATACTGAGGTTTCCCTGTTGTATCTCCCAGCATGGCAAGGATGGTGGGCAGACTGTTCTGACCCGCCTGCGCTGTGCCGCCGGACTAGCAGACTTGGCCACAAAGAAGTACAAATCTGCTGCTAAATACTTCCTTTTAGCAAGCTTTGATCACTGTGATTTTCCAGAGGTAAGCAACACGCTAACTTTATTTCTATATAAATGTGTATTTGTATTTACAGTAATGGAAATGTTATAGTGTTTGTATGCTTCAACTGCTATTAGTGTGTTTGGGTTGGCTGTTTATAAGTAAACATAGCTGCGTTTAGAAATTTTAAGTTGAAAGGTCAAGTTTTTGTATGCAAATTCCAAATATTTTAGTTAACAAAATGTTTAAGTTCTAAGTAGCAATATGTACTTGTATTAAACATTTTATAAAATAAGACCTAGCCATTTGTCAGCCAACTAACCATAAATATGTCGTGTTCTGAGAAAACTGGACATAATGCATGTACGCACAGGCTTATCAGGGACGACACTTTCCGCCTAAATTGGATTTTTGCTAAGAAGTGACTTAATTAAAATGAAAAATGTCATCAAAGCAGAAAGTGTGTAGACTGCACAGGCTAATCTGGGATGACACTTTACGCACATGCATTATGCCCAGTTTTCTCAGAACGCAACATAAATAAGAAACTTGTGGTATTTCAGGGCTTACTCTGTCATTCGCAAAACAATCCAAAGGCTACAAATTGACCAATTTACCCGAGACAATTTAGCTTTAGAAATTGTTTAGGCATGGGAAGTCTTTAATTTGATTCATAAAAATAATAATCTAAGAGTCCTGGTCAAGTGTGATCTTAGGGTAAGCTACCAATATTTTGGATAGATGTTGAAACTTATCATCAATGATCGTCGTTTGTTGCTATCAAGGAAATTGCTTGGTATTAATTCCTCCAAGCTTAGATTTAGGTTTGATACTTTCAGTTACCGTAAGGCTTTTTGGTAAGACATGTTTCCAAATATCTGTTGGTGGGAAAATGGGCCTTAGGACATGTCCGAACAGTTGAGCTCCAGATGTGAGCCATGTCAAGGGAAAATGACCCTTGGTACAGATCCAAAGATCTCGAACAATGCAGCTCGAGATATAAGATACTTCATGCGAAAATGGAGCTTATGACATCCAAACAGTGAAGCTGCAGATATGCTTCTGCATCCGTACACTCTGATGAGGGGTCATTTCATCACATTATAGCAGACAGGGTAGCTCCTGACCAGACTGTGCAAATGCGTAGGCTGGTCAGGAGCTACCCTGGTCACATACGGCATAATACCCATCCTTGCATGACCCTGCTCAAATGTTGCTACAGAAGAGCCGTGATTCGAGTGGTGTTACTTTCAGTTGCTGTCACCACATGACGTGGCCACGTATGGGGCATTGTGTGCACTGGCATCGTTTGACCGACAGGAGCTACAGAACCATGTTATATCCAGCAGGTATCAGAGCAAAGTCACTAGAAATATTTGTATTCAAAGTAAATCATGTATGCTTTTGTTTGTATCAAAGAATGCATATACGCCTCGCTCTGGGAAAACCATGCTTCATGCATGTCCGTAAAGTGTCGTCCCAGATTAGCCTGTGTAGTCTGCACAGAATAATCAGGGACGAAACTTTTAGGTTTTATTTTATTTTTCATTTTAAACAAGTCTCTTACGGAATATCCAGTTAAGGCAGAAAGTGTTGTCCCTGATTAGCCTGTGCTGCACAGGATAATCTGGGAAGACACTTTAAAGTAAAACCCACATGCATTTAGCCCAATTTTTCCAAAACAAGGCTCAATTAGTCAATCCCTTTTCTTACTTTTGCGGTACTCAATGATTGATGTTACATAAATGTCTTGTTGTGTTTCAGTTCTTTCAAGTTATTCCTGGAGTTGGAGCCACAACTACGTGATATCATACATCATTGATGTTACATAAATGTCTTGTTGTGTTTCAGTTCTTTCAAGTTATTCCTGGAGTTGGAGCCACAACTACGTGATATCATACATCATTGATGTTACATAAATGTCTTGTTGTGTTTCAGTTCTTTCAAGTTATTCCTGGAGTTGGAGCCACAACTACGTGATATCATACATCATTGATGTTACATAAATGTCTTGTTGTGTTTCAGTTCTTTCAAGTTATTCCTGGAGTTGGAGCCACAACTACGTGATATCATACATCATTGATGTTACATAAATGTCTCGTTGTGTTTCAGTTCTTTCAAGTTATTCCTGGAGTTGGAGCCACAACTACGTGATATCATACATCATTGATGTTACATAAATGTCTTGTTGTGTTTCAGTTCTTTCAAGTTATTCCTGGAGTTGGAGCCACAACTACGTGATATCATACATCATTGATGTTACATAAATGTCTTGTTGTGTTTCAGTTCTTTCAAGTTATTCCTGGAGTTGGAGCCACAACTACGTGATATCATACATCATTGATGTTACATAAATGTCTTGTTGTGTTTCAGTTCTTTCAAGTTATTCCTGGAGTTGGAGCCACAACTACGTGATATCATACATCATTGATGTTACATAAATGTCTTGTTGTGTTTCAGTTCTTTCAAGTTATTCCTGGAGTTGGAGCCACAACTACGTGATATCATACATCATTGATGTTACATAAATGTCTTGTTGTGTTTCAGTTCTTTCAAGTTATTCCTGGAGTTGGAGCCACAACTACGTGATATCATACATCATTGATGTTACATAAATGTCTTGTTGTGTTTCAGTTCTTTCAAGTTATTCCTGGAGTTGGAGCCACAACTACGTGATATCATACATCATTGATGTTACATAAATGTCTTGTTGTGTTTCAGTTCTTTCAAGTTATTCCTGGAGTTGGAGCCACAACTACGTGATATCATACATCATTGATGTTACATAAATGTCTTGTTGTGTTTCAGTTCTTTCAAGTTATTCCTGGAGTTGGAGCCACAACTACGTGATATCATACATCATTGATGTTACATAAATGTCTTGTTGTGTTTCAGTTCTTTCAAGTTATTCCTGGAGTTGGAGCCACAACTACGTGATATCATACATCATTGATGTTACATAAATGTCTTGTTGTGTTTCAGTNAGTTACTGATTAGTCTCAAATGTATATACAGCTACTGATTAGTCTCCAATGTATATACAGTTACTGATTAGTCTCAAATGTATATACAGCTACTGATTAGTCTCAAATGTATATACAGTTACTGATTAGTCTCAAATGTATATACAGTTACTGATTATTCCCTGTAATGTATATACAGTTACTGATTAGTCCCTGTAATGTTTATTCACTTCATGTGTATACTGAGGTTTCCCTGTTGTATCTCCCAGCATGGCAAGGATGGTGGGCAGACTGTTCTGACCCGCCTGCGCTGTGCCGCCGGACTAGCAGACTTGGCCACAAAGAAGTACAAATCTGCTGCTAAATACTTCCTTTTAGCAAGCTTTGATCACTGTGATTTTCCAGAGGTAAGCAACACGCTAACTTTATTTCTATATAAATGTGTATTTGTATTTACAGTAATGGAAATGTTATAGTGTTTGTATGCTTCAACTGCTATTAGTGTGTTTGGGTTGGCTGTTTATAAGTAAACATAGCTGCGTTTAGAAATTTTAAGTTGAAAGGTCAAGTTTTTGTATGCAAATTCCAAATATTTTAGTTAACAAAATGTTTAAGTTCTAAGTAGCAATATGTACTTGTATTAAACATTTTATAAAATAAGACCTAGCCATTTGTCAGCCAACTAACCATAAATATGTCGTGTTCTGAGAAAACTGGACATAATGCATGTACGCACAGGCTTATCAGGGACGACACTTTCCGCCTAAATTGGATTTTTGCTAAGAAGTGACTTAATTAAAATGAAAAATGTCATCAAAGCAGAAAGTGTGTAGACTGCACAGGCTAATCTGGGATGACACTTTACGCACATGCATTATGCCCAGTTTTCTCAGAACGCAACATAAATAAGAAACTTGTGGTATTCGCAAAACAATCCAAAGGCTACAAATTGACCAATTTACCCGGGCCAATTTAGCTTTAGAAATTGTTTAGGCATGGGAAGTCTTGAATTTGATTCATAAAAATAATAATCTAAGAGCTTTGTAAATAAGAGTCCTGGTCAAGTGTGATCTTAGGGAAAGCTACCATTATTTTGGATAGATGTTGAAACTTATCATCAATGATCATCGTTTGTTACTATCAAGGAAATTGCTTGGTATTTATTCCTCCAAGCTTAGATTTAGGTTTGATAATTTCAGTTACTGTAAGGCTTTTTGGTAAGACATGTTTCCAAATATCTGTTGGTGGGAAAATGGGCCTTAGGACATGTCCGAACAGTTGAGCTCCAGATGTGAGCCATGTCAAGGGAAAATGACCCTTGGTACAGATCCAAAGATCTCGAACAATGCAGCTCGAGATATAAGATACTTCATGCGAAAATGGAGCTTATGACATCCAAACAGTGAAGCTGCAGATATGCTTCTGCATCCGTACACTCTGATGAGGGGTCATTTCATCACATTATAGCAGACAGGGTAGCTCCTGACCAGACTGTGCAAATGCGTAGGCTGGTCAGGAGCTACCCTGGTCACATACGGCATAATACCCATCCTTGCATGACCCTGCTCAAATGTTGCTACAGAAGAGCCGTGATTCGAGTGGTGTTACTTTCAGTTGCTGTCACCACATGACGTGGCCACGTATGGGGCATTGTGTGCACTGGCATCGTTTGACCGACAGGAGCTACAGAACCATGTTATATCCAGCAGGTATCAGAGAAAAGTCACTAGAAATATTTGTATTCAAAGTAAATCATGTATGCTTTTGTTTGTATCAAAGAATGCATATACGCCTCGCTCTGGGAAAACCATGCTTCATGCATGTCCGTAAAGTGTCGTCCCAGATTAGCCTGTGTAGTCTGCACAGAATAATCAGGGACGAAACTTTTAGGTTTTATTTTATTTTTCATTTTAAACAAGTCTCTTACGGAATATCCAGTTAAGGCAGAAAGTGTTGTCCCTGATTAGCCTGTGCTGCACAGGATAATCTGGGAAGACACTTTAAAGTAAAACCCACATGCATTTAGCCCAATTTTTCCAAAACAAGGCTCAATTAGTCAATCCCTTTTCTTACTTTTGCGGTACTCAATGATTGATGTTACATAAATGTCTTGTTGTGTTTCAGTTCTTTCAAGTTATTCCTGGAGTTGGAGCCACAACTACGTGATATCATACATCATTGATGTTACATAAATGTCTCGTTGTGTTTCAGTTCTTTCAAGTTATTCCTGGAGTTGGAGCCACAACTACGTGATATCATACATCATTGATGTTACATAAATGTCTCGTTGTGTTTCAGTTCTTTCAAGTTATTCCTGGAGTTGGAGCCACAACTACGTGATATCATACATCATTGATGTTACATAAATGTCTCGTTGTGTTTCAGTTCTTTCAAGTTATTCCTGGAGTTGGAGCCACAACTACGTGATATCATACATCATTGATGTTACATAAATGTCTCGTTGTGTTTCAGTTCTTTCAAGTTATTCCTGGAGTTGGAGCCACAACTACGTGATATCATACATCATTGATGTTACATAAATGTCTCGTTGTGTTTCAGTTCTTTCAAGTTATTCCTGGAGTTGGAGCCACAACTACGTGATATCATACATCATTGATGTTACATAAATGTCTCGTTGTGTTTCAGTTCTTTCAAGTTATTCCTGGAGTTGGAGCCACAACTACGTGATATCATACATCATTGATGTTACATAAATGTCTCGTTGTGTTTCAGTTCTTTCAAGTTATTCCTGGAGTTGGAGCCACAACTACGTGATATCATACATCATTGATGTTACATAAATGTCTCGTTGTGTTTCAGTTCTTTCAAGTTATTCCTGGAGTTGGAGCCACAACTACGTGATATCATACATCATTGATGTTACATAAATGTCTTGTTGTGTTTCAGTTCTTTCAAGTTATTCCTGGAGTTGGAGCCACAACTACGTGATATCATACATCATTGATGTTACATAAATGTCTTGTTGTGTTTCAGTTCTTTCAAGTTATTCCTGGAGTTGGAGCCACAACTACGTGATATCATACATCATTGATGTTACATAAATGTCTTGTTGTGTTTCAGTTCTTTCAAGTTATTCCTGGAGTTGGAGCCACAACTACGTGATATCATACATCATTGATGTTACATAAATGTCTTGTTGTGTTTCAGTTCTTTCAAGTTATTCCTGGAGTTGGAGCCACAACTACGTGATATCATACATCATTGATGTTACATAAATGTCTTGTTGTGTTTCAGTTCTTTCAAGTTATTCCTGGAGTTGGAGCCACAACTACGTGATATCATACATCATTGATGTTACATAAATGTCTTGTTGTGTTTCAGTTCTTTCAAGTTATTCCTGGAGTTGGAGCCACAACTACGTGATATCATACATCATTGATGTTACATAAATGTCTTGTTGTGTTTCAGTTCTTTCAAGTTATTCCTGGAGTTGGAGCCACAACTACGTGATATCATACATCATTGATGTTACATAAATGTCTTGTTGTGTTTCAGTTCTTTCAAGTTATTCCTGGAGTTGGAGCCACAACTACGTGATATCATACATCATTGATGTTACATAAATGTCTTGTTGTGTTTCAGTTCTTTCAAGTTATTCCTGGAGTTGGAGCCACAACTACGTGATATCATACATCATTGATGTTACATAAATGTCTTGTTGTGTTTCAGTTCTTTCAAGTTATTCCTGGAGTTGGAGCCACAACTACGTGATATCATACATCATTGATGTTACATAAATGTCTTGTTGTGTTTCAGTTCTTTCAAGTTATTCCTGGAGTTGGAGCCACAACTACGTGATATCATACATCATTGATGTTACATAAATGTCTTGTTGTGTTTCAGTTCTTTCAAGTTATTCCTGGAGTTGGAGCCACAACTACGTGATATCATACATCATTGATGTTACATAAATGTCTTGTTGTGTTTCAGTTCTTTCAAGTTATTCCTGGAGTTGGAGCCACAACTACGTGATATCATACATCATTGATGTTACATAAATGTCTTGTTGTGTTTCAGTTCTTTCAAGTTATTCCTGGAGTTGGAGCCACAACTACGTGATATCATACATCATTGATGTTACATAAATGTCTTGTTGTGTTTCAGTTCTTTCAAGTTATTCCTGGAGTTGGAGCCACAACTACGTGATATCATACATCATTGATGTTACATAAATGTCTTGTTGTGTTTCAGTTCTTTCAAGTTATTCCTGGAGTTGGAGCCACAACTACGTGATATCATACATCATTGATGTTACATAAATGTCTTGTTGTGTTTCAGTTCTTTCAAGTTATTCCTGGAGTTGGAGCCACAACTACGTGATATCATACATCATTGATGTTACATAAATGTCTTGTTGTGTTTCAGTTCTTTCAAGTTATTCCTGGAGTTGGAGCCACAACTACGTGATATCATACATCATTGATGTTACATAAATGTCTTGTTGTGTTTCAGTTCTTTCAAGTTATTCCTGGAGTTGGAGCCACAACTACGTGATATCATACATCATTGATGTTACATAAATGTCTTGTTGTGTTTCAGTTCTTTCAAGTTATTCCTGGAGTTGGAGCCACAACTACGTGATATCATACATCATTGATGTTACATAAATGTCTTGTTGTGTTTCAGTTCTTTCAAGTTATTCCTGGAGTTGGAGCCACAACTACGTGATATCATACATCATTGATGTTACATAAATGTCTTGTTGTGTTTCAGTTCTTTCAAGTTATTCCTGGAGTTGGAGCCACAACTACGTGATATCATACATCATTGATGTTACATAAATGTCTTGTTGTGTTTCAGTTCTTTCAAGTTATTCCTGGAGTTGGAGCCACAACTACGTGATATCATACATCATTGATGTTACATAAATGTCTTGTTGTGTTTCAGTTCTTTCAAGTTATTCCTGGAGTTGGAGCCACAACTACGTGATATCATACATCATTGATGTTACATAAATGTCTTGTTGTGTTTCAGTTCTTTCAAGTTATTCCTGGAGTTGGAGCCACAACTACGTGATATCATACATCATTGATGTTACATAAATGTCTTGTTGTGTTTCAGTTCTTTCAAGTTATTCCTGGAGTTGGAGCCACAACTACGTGATATCATACATCATTGATGTTACATAAATGTCTTGTTGTGTTTCAGTTCTTTCAAGTTATTCCTGGAGTTGGAGCCACAACNTTTACCCCTGTCCTGTGCCAGTACAATTTTGTATGTTGGCTATTTGCAGTACTTTAGCCCCATATTCCCTGTCAGTACAATTCTTCCCTCGCTGTTTGCAGTACTTTACCCCTGTCCTGTGCCAGTACAATTTTGTATGTTGGCTATTTGCAGTACTTTAGCCCCATATTCCCTGTCAGTACAATTCTTCCCTCGCTGTTTGCAGTACTTTACCCCTGTCCTGTGCCAGTACAATTTTGTATGTTGGCTATTTGCAGTACTTTAGCCCCATATTCCCTGTCAGTACAGTTCTCCCCTTGCTGTTTGCAGTACTTAAGCCCTGTCCTGTGCCAGTACAATTTTGTATGTTGGCTATTTGCAGTACTTTAGCCCCATATTCCCTGTCAGTTCAGTTCTGCCCTTGCTGTTTTCAGTACTTAAGCCCCTGTCCTGTGCCAATACAATTTTGTTTGTTTGCTGTTTGCAGTACTTTTGCCCCATATTCCCTGTCAGTACAATTCTCCCCTTGCTGTTTGCAGTACTTAAGCCCCTGTCCAATGCCAATACAATTTTGTTTGTTTGCTGTTTGCAGTACTTTAGCCCGTACCTGTCTGCAGACATGGCAAAGATGGCCGCCTCGTTCAACACCACAGTGTTTGCTCTGGAGGACGAGCTCATGCAGCTGATATTGGACGGGCTGATCAAGGCCCGTATTGACTCGCATAGCAAGGTTAGTAGTCGTATGTCTCTTTTAAGGTTATTATGCCCCCTTCTTGGAAGAAGAGGGGGTTTATTGTTTTTGGCCTGTCTGTCCGTCATTGTTTCTTTCTGTGTGTCTGTCTTAAAACTTTTACCTAGGGTCAAGTTTTGTCATAAATTCTGCATTATTGATGACAGCATCTTGATACTTGGCATGCATGTGTATCTCATGGAGCTGCACATTTTGAGTGGTGAAAGGTCAAGGTCATCCTTCAAGGTCAAAGGTCAACAAAAAATAATCAAAGGGGCGCATTAGGGGGCATTGTGTTTCTGACAAACACATCTCTTGTATGAACATGTATTGGAAATAATGTTTGTTTAAAAAAAAACTTTAGTTTCTGTTGAGCTAAAAGCGGAATACCAACTATGTCCATGTGTCCGTTCAGATTCTGTATGCAAAGGACACAGACCAGCGAAGTACGACATTTGAGAAGTCTCTTTACATGGGATACGACTACCAGCGACGCACCAAGGCCCTCATTCTACGATCAGCCGTCCTGAAAAACCAGATCAATGTAAAGGTCAGCACCAGTGTAGTTGAGCCTAGCTTCTGTTATTTGACAACAGATCAAACCACTTTTTTTACTTAAAAAAAACAACATATAAGTCTCGTTTGGGGAAATATGGCTTAATGCATGTGTGTAAGGTGTCGTCCCAGATAAGCCTGTGCAGTCGGCTCAGTCTAATCAGGGCGACACTTTCCGCTTTTAGAGTATTTTTTTTTGTTAAGGAAGTCTCTTCTTTGTGAAAGTCCAGTTAATGCGGAAAGTGTTGTTTAAACTGGGACAATACTTTGCTCACATACTTAATTTAAGCCCAATTGTCCCTGAACAAGACTCATATTTTACTCTGCTGTGCTCATGATTGGGACCTCTTTTTACAATTGATTGCTTGTCAAGTAGTTATGTGGTTTGTAAAATGAACACTTATTTTCATGTTTGTTTTTTTGCAAAGGATAAATAGAGATTGTTCTATCCTACAGGATTGTCTTAGTTTATGTAATGCAAACATCCTTTGTTCATCAGCCATTAAACAGGGCTGTTACTCAGATGGATGCCTATGTTACTACTGCAGCTATCTGGCAGGGTTTGCTTTCTTCTCACCAGTATTCTAAATCATTGTTTATTGATCTGTAAACAACAATACATCTAGCTTATCATCAGTATTCTAAATCATGGGTTATTCATCAATAAACAACAATAAATTAAATGTATTCATTTTGCGTGTTTGTTTCTAGAGTCCGCCCCGGGAAGGTGGCCAGGGTGTGGAGATGTCTATCGCCCCCGGCAACGCCTCCTCCGCCCGCAACTGAGTGGAGCCTTGTCAGACCAGGACCAGTCTTTCACACCTACCCTGATGTCCACACAGATCTGGCAGCCATCTTCACTGTAGCTGTGGGGGAAATAAAGGAACATTTGAGCCTTGCTCTGGGAAAACTGGGCTTAATGCATTTGTGTAAAGTGTCATCCCAGATTAGCCTGTGCAGTCTGCACAGGCTAATCAGGGATGACATTTCCTGCTTTTATGGATTTTTTTTGTTTAAATGGAAGTCTCTTCTGCACAGGCTAATCTGGGAGGAAACTTTACACACATGCAATCATCCCAGTTTGTTCAGAACAAGACTCATTTGTTTTATTCCTGGATGTGTGTGCTTCACATGTGATACAGTCTTAAGTGCTATTGTACATTCAGTGATTACTTTGCATTGAGGTTGTGTTGTAAATGGTGATAAAAGTTTGACAAATAAGAACAGAGCCTAACCTTCTTATAATATGATTAAGATGCAGTATGAGTAAACAGATAAAGGACATCTAGCAACAAGTCGGTGTGTCCCAAGTGGATTTCTCCATGAAAGATGGCTTCAGATTAACTCAAACATTAACTGTGTACATACTGAGGTCCTATATGTATCATATATGTTATCAGTTTTGTGTTTGCACATCTGTTTTTCCAAAGTTTTTCTAAAAATCTACCACATATAAGAGCTGTATTGCGATTCATTTTCTTGCTCCATTTGAACTAAGTCTACGTGACAAATGGGTTTCTGTGAACACAGGCCGCCTGTATATATATATATGTCTGTTAATATATATATATATATGTCTGTTAATGTCACCTTCATTTTGCCAAATCCACACTTCCTTGAACAACTCTGTCATGTTCTATCCATAATGGGGTAAATGAACCGCAGACTGGGAAAACCAGGCTTAATACATGTGCGTAAAGTGTCGTTCCAGATTAGCCTCAGTCAGCTTTGGCAAATAAGGGAGGACACTTACCCCTTTAATGGATTTTTTCGTTTAAAGAAGGTCTCTTCTGAACTAAAATCCATTCTATGCGGAAAGTGTATTCCCTGATTAGCCTGTGCAGACACTACTGTCTGATCTGGGACAATACTCTATGCACATGCCTTTAGCCCTGTTTTCCTACAGCCCAGCTCACATGTATTCTAATTGTAATCATCAAGCTTGTAAGAAACTTATTAATGTAAAGGTGGACTGAAGTATCTATGAGCTGTGTCAGGCTAAAATGTGTCGTGTTCTGATAAAAACTGGGCATAATGCATGTGCGTAAAGTGTCGTCCCAGATTAGCCTGTGCAGTCCGCACAGGCTAATCATGGACGACACTTTACGCTTTTATGACATTTTTCGTTAAAATGAAGTCTCTTCATAGCAAAAACCCAATTAAGGCGGAAAGTGTCGTCCCTGATTAGCCTGTGCGTACTGCACAGGCTAATCTGGGATGACACTTAACGCACAAGCATTATGCCCAGTTTTCTCAGAACACGACTCAAATGAGTCTTAGCCATATGCCTTCAGTGTAGCTTCAGACAAGTCTGCATATTTGTGCAGTGTGGTCAGGGGCTACCCTGTCCGCTATAAAGTCATGCATGGTTTCATGGTCTCATTAGGGGACAGGGTAACTCAGGACAATACTGTGTTAATACAAGAAGATGGTTTGAAGCCATGCAGGCCACATATGGCATAACATCTATTTTCAAATGACATGGCTCAAATAATGTATTAACATTTCTGTTTGAAACCAACTAATCCCCCTTGTAGGTTCAAAGTCTGGTGTAAACCTTAGAATTCTCCTTCTTTTGTTTTGTTAAATCCTATTTAATATTTGTACTTAAACCTTGCTCATAACTTTTGCAATATTGAAGATAGCAACTTCATATTTGACATGCATGTGTATCACATGGCGCTGCACATTTTGAGTGGTGAAAGGTCAAGGTCATCCTTCAAGGTCAAAGGTAAAAAAAAGCGGCGCATTAGGGGGCATTGTGTTTCTGACAAACACATCTCTTGTTTTATTGTTAAATGTAATAATAACAATTAAATCTTGAACTTAACAATTTTTCTAGACTTTTATAAAGTTGTTTCTCTGAGAATTTATGACTGTGCCATCTCAATATTCTGCTCTTCATTGAAATAGAATAATTTATCTATTGCATATAGTTCTGTTGCGTTTCTTCTGTAATTATTGTTTGTATGGTTATGAAATGTTTGAGGAATGTTACATCGTTTGTGTGTACAGGCATTCATTTATATTTTTATGATGCAAGAAAATGATTAAAAATGTACTGCTCACACTCCTGTGTTGGATTGCTCATCGTCTTTATCCACATTTGATGTTATATTGGACTGAGATTGATACACAATTCATTTAGTACTCCTGTATTTATTATGCCCCTTTTCAAAGACGGCGGCATATAGCTGAATGATTGCCTGTCTGTACATCTATGCAAAATTTCATGTCTCAGCCATCTGCAAACGTTTTATGATTTTGAAATAACTTGTCACACATGTCCACCAGTAAGAAGTGATGTGTCGCGTGTAAACAATTGTCTCCCTTCTTAAAAGGTAAAGGTCATACTTAGAGGTCAAATTTATCCATAAAACAGCTTGAACATTCCTGTTTCAGCCTTAAGTTTGCCATGTATGGGTGGATTTTAAAATAACATGGCGCACATGCAATCCATCGCAAGACGATGTGTCGTATGTAACACTTGTTAGGCTATATCAAAGAGCAAAATTCTTTGAACCATTATCATCATTGGAAACTTAAAAGCAAGATGTGCAAGGAACCATGATGTTTTTCTTCAATGATATTGTGGTGGACTATGCACGTCATAGTATGGAAGTTAACTCGTTACTATGCTAAAGGTTTCAGTTTTGTCTCAATATCCATTTAACTATCGGAATGTTATCTTAACAAGACCTAAGCCAAGTGTGAAGTGGGTTCAAAAACTGGGTCAAATATTGGAAAATCCGTGTTATTACTTGTGTACCTACATATATCAATTAATCTTCATAAAGAAATATATTAAACTAAACTTGGCACAATGTTTATATTGGCAATATCTAGACCAAGTTCAAATTTGGGTCAAGTGATGTTAAAAACGGGTAATTAATATTTCGTCACACTACAGTTACGGAATACTTATTTTGTGTGGGGTTGGAGCGGATGTTTCTTCAAACTTATATCAAGTATAGTACTATAACATGATATGAAAATGGAATATCACATTTTGAATGATGAATGTTCGGTAACTGTCGAATAAATATATTAAAATATGTTGAAACTGGTTCACCACGTGAAATCTTAGAAAAACATAGTTTTCTCTAGAAGTCGCATTTATAACTCGATCTTGATTGAACTTGTTTTTTGTTAGCAATATCTAAGACAAGTTTAATTTTGGGTCACATGGGATTAAAATAGGTCACGGGTCAAATTGTGTACCACTTTAACTCAGGTGAGCGCTTTAGGGTCAACATGAACTAAGAAACCAAATCCATGCATGGCATATAAGGGTTTTTTAAATGCACATGCGCGACAATGACGTCTTTATCGTAATCCACAAATTCTATCTATCAATACTGTCTAACTCCCCTTCCAGGTATTATTGACAGGTGCGAAGTCAGTGCATGGTTAAAGTGTTAAAAGTGAGAAAGATAGAAGTATGGGTGAAGTGATTTAAAGTTAAAAACATGTCTCCCCAAGTTCAAGGGGCAGAAGGGGAAAGCAGGGACTGCTTAAACCCTTCAAGATCAGGATGAAAAACTGTAGTGGCAGGGAGGTTGTTCCACATCATAATAGCACTTGGGAAAAATGAAAACTTACAATAATTTGCAGTGGTATGGATCTGTCTGTAGAAGAGGAGGCGCAAGTGACTAGTGAATCTGGTGGGTCTCTCGATATATGATGGTAAGAGCACAGCCACTAAACCCTGGTTAATGTTGAAACAGATGATTAATTTAGTGTCATATCGTCTGTCATGTAGGGTCTGCCAACCAAGTTTCTGTTGCATGGAGATGACACTGTCGTATGGGGAATAGTTATGCTTGACCCAGCGGACTGCTCGACGCTGTACATTTTCAATTTTTTGTATATTTTGTAATGTGTGAGGACTCCATACGGAAGAAGCATATTCAACCTGTGGTCTAACTATGGTCTTGTATGCGAGCTGGCGAATGTTGGAATTTCTTGTCTGTATATTCCTGCGGAGAAAACCAAAAGATTTATTAGCGTTATTTGTGATTCTATTTATATGGGTGTTCCAGGAAAGGTCTTTTGAAATGTCCACACCCAAGTATTTTGCATTGTCAACAGTTTCTAATATTTGTCCATGCAGTCTGTAATTAAAAGAAAGTTTTTATTTATTTCTGGTTATGTTTAATACTTGGCATTTACTTGGGTTGAACTCCATGTCCCAAAGTTGTTCCCATTTCATTAGTTTATCTAGATCTTCCTGTAGAGTATGACAGTCATGCATATTGTTGATTGTAAGGTATACGGCAGTGGCATCTGCAAATAAGCGAACTTGAGAAGTAATAGATTAAGGTAAGTCATTTATATAGAGAAGAAAAAGTAACGGACCAAGAACAGACCCTTGTGGTACACCGGATGTCACTGGTACTTCGGATGATATTTCTCCATCTAGAGCAACACGTTGAGTACGACCTATAAGGAATGATTTGATCCACGAGAGAGTAGCTTTATCCACACCATGTTCCTGTAATTTGAATAGCAGTTTAAGGTGGTTCACTTTGTCAAACGCTTTGCTGAGATCAAGCAATATTAGATCAGTTTGTTGTCCAGTTGTCATTTTTCATGCTATAAGGCTCCTATAAGGCTAATTGCCTCAAAGAAATAGAAATACAAAACTAAGACTGAAAATGAAATCATACAAACTACAATTCTGTTATGAATAATACAAAGGAAACAGGCGCACAACGGCTTTGTAATCGACCTGCAATCAAATGCTACACTTGTGCTGGTCTTAATATCTCTATCAATGATATTTTTATTTTATAGATGAGTCAACTCTGTTTAACTATGCAGACGACAATACCCTCTCCTTCAGTCACAAAAACTTAAATTCCTTTAAGGAAACTATTGAATCAGAAAGTAAATCGCTGCTACATTGGTTTAATATTAACCAAATGCAGGCAAACCCCGATAATTTCCAGGCAATATGTGCAGGTAATAAGACTAATAAAGAAGTTAAATCATTTACTATAGGTCAAAATGAAATTGAATGTGAACAAGAAGTAAAACTCTTAGGAGTGGAACTTGATTACCAGTTAAACTTTAAACCCCAGGTTACAAATTTATGCAAAAAGGCAGCCAAACAATTAAATTTTCTCCAAAGACTCAGCAAATTACTGAATGTAAGCACTTGATTAATCATCTTTCAATCTTTTATCCGGTCAAATTTTAATTTGTGTCCCCTTATCTGTCATTTTTGTAGTAAATCCAACACAGAGAAACTAGAAAAGCTACAGTTCAGAGCCCTTAGAATTGTTTTTAATGATAATGAATCTAGTTATGATACTCTACTAAAAAGGGTTAACAGTACTACTCTTCACTTAAACAGGTTACGCCTCATTGCGTCAGAAACATTTAAATGTATACACAATCTTTCCCCAGAATATCTTTAATCCTTGGATAAAGTTAAATCCTCTACCTATAATTTCAGATATTCAAACATCCTAGAGACGCCACAAGTAATAACAACAAGGTATGGCAAAAATCATTTCGTTTTGAAGCTGTCCGTGTGTGGAACAGCCCACCAAAGGACATACGCACAGTCGACAAATATTAAGACTTTGTCCGGGTGAACCGCACCTGGACGGGTTCAAAATGTAAATGCGCCGTATGTGAGTAACCTGCTTCTCACATTTTTTGCTTGCTTGCAGTTGCTTGTTCTTGCTGTCCTGCTTATTTTATTTATTTATTTTTCAGTTAACCCCTTGTTTATTCTCCTTGGTTACTCTTCCGTGTATATATTGTATGTATGTTTCTTGTGTGTTTTTAAAAAGTTTTAAACATGTATATATGTGTATATATGTGCTATGTAGTTGTTTTTCATGTGCTTAAATATGCTGTTAAACATACTGCTTATTCTCCTTGGTTACTCTTCCATGTATAATTGTATGTGTGCTTATTGTGTGATTTAAAATTTTATAAACATGTATATATGTGTATATATGTGCTATGTAGTTGTTATTCATGTGCTTTAATATGCTTTTTAACATACTGCTTATTCCCCTTGGTTACTCTTTAATGTATATATTGTATGTGTGTTCCTTGTGTGTTTTAAACATGTATATATGTGTATATGTGTACTATGTAGTTGTTATTCATGTGCTTTTATATGATTTTAAACATGTATTTATGTGCTATACTTGTTTTAATATCTTAAATTTTATTATAGGTCTGCTATGCTTTGTTTTATGTATTTAAATGTTTATAATATATGTTTTAATTTTAAACCATGCAAGAAAACTCTAATATAGTTTTAGGTATCTTTCCCTTTGTCTTATTTGTGTGTTTGTAACTTGCAAAATATTATGCTCTTAATGAACATTTTGTACTTAATTTGTGGTTTATGTGCTTGAACTATGTCTTTGTACTTTAAATGCTTCTATAATATGCTTAATATTTCTTTCAGCTCAATATACACTTGTTATTTATATACAATTGTTTGGTCGGGAAATAGCTCATGAGCTAATGTTTATTGTTGTTCACATGCGACGTTAAATAAAGATTCTTGTATGTTGTATCTTGGTCAAATGCCTAGTTTTGGATAGCGTTATATAATTATAATGCAATGACGTCAAAACTGTCGTTCTTTACGTCATAATATCGACGTTTGTTAATGACGTCAACAATCACGTCGTTCCCTAGCTACATAAGCGAACAGTCTCCACAAGAAAATCGAGTCAATCGGCTCCGAAAATAAAAACTCCAAGTGGATATATGCCAACAGAAAAGGTAAGTGCGTTTAAATCATGACATATAATAAAGTTAATCAACACTATACTTTTTTAAAATAATAAGTCACATTAAAAAATATCTTATCAGAGAGCATCGATCGCATCACTTATTGGTGTCTTTAATTATGTCTGGTGCATTTATTATTTTTATTGCAATTATTACTTATTTTTTACATCATATTTGCACAAACTGTGACAAAGTACAAAGTATATTAGCTTAATGTTTCATAACACAGCTGTAGGCATTATTCGCGTGTGGGCGCTTAGTATTAAAAATCGTCGATATTGTTATAAACGTGCATACAATTAATCTGGATGCCCCAACACCTCCCCCGAATTTGAAGAAAAGGAAAACTTAAATAGATCAAACTAAATGCAAAATATTTCCCGCATTTTGTAGCCAAATGTAATTGAGCAAAAACAAATCATTTGTTTCCACTAACATCGTCCAAAAAGAAAGATAGTTAGGTAAGCGAAACGTTTTGTATCGTTTATTTTTCTTTAACTGTTCTCAATTAAATAAGAATATGCAATGACATGCATACATCTTCTAAATCTTTGTCTAAAAAATAATGGAAAACCAACAAAATAAAGTAAAGGGTCGACACAAACAGTTATGGTCGGTCGTGTAAGTGGAAACAAACGACTTTTTTTAGGTTCAGTTCACACTTACATTGTGTTCACTTGCATTGTCGAAAATCATGTCCCCTGTTGCAGTGCGATGAGTGATCCGGGCGGTGAGAAGGCCGCGCCCCGACCCCCTCGGCGGTACAGCGCCTCGGCTACGCCCTCCTGCTCACACACGCCGCCCTCCGATATCGGTGAGTATCCGGTATATCCACCGCAGCCTCGTTTTCAGTGACGTACTAGCCTCGTTCTGGGAAAACGGGGATTAATGCATGTGAGGAAAGTGTCATACCAGATAAGCCCGTGCAGTCCGCACAGGCTAATCAGAGACGACAATTTCAGCCTAAAGTGGATTTTCGCTAAGAAGAGACTTCATTTAAATGAAAAATACCATAGAAGCGGAAAGTGTCGTCCCTGACTAGCATGTTCGGACTACACAGGCTAATCTGGGACGACACTTTACGCATATGCATTACGCCCAGTTTTTCCAGGAAGAGGCGATGAACAGTCTCGTTGTAAATGCAATTTTGTTGCGAGAACTGTATTTTACATTTGTTTAATTCGATATTAATGGTTGTTAAAACAGAATAAAATCTTACATGACATATAATCAGATTAATGTTTCGTTTTATGGAAACTGGGATATACAATTGAGAGCGATTGACGAGATTGAATCGTAAGACATCATGTATATGTACGTTAAACACGCATATAACAATGCTTGGATTATGCCATTGTACAGGTATAATGCTCGTCTTGAAATGTGACACAGAGTATGCATGTGTCGCGTGGCTACTACACATGTTCGTGTAACGTAATTACGTAATACATGGTCGCTGTCCCTCACTATGGTTTACTGTAAATTATTTGTATTTTCAGACTTTGTTAACTTGGTGAGTCAACTGGACACGCTGGAACTTCCTTCAAAACGACAGCATAACACTGCCAAACGAAAACTTAAGTCGAACCAAAGCGTGAGGTTTGATGTGCCCGAAGATTTTACGGAGAAAAAGAAAACATCCAAGCGACGAAGGCATAGCCCTCTGCCGTTCTCGAGAACATCGGCGGACTTTGACCTCCAACCAGCTCATCTTACTGAAGAGGCACTTGAGGTTGAAGACAAGCTCCACGATGAGTTTCGCGCGCATCTGACCGAGACAGGTTCACAGGTCGTGAAAGTAACGGTTTATGAAACAAATGTGGAGTTTGTAGACGAGGAAACTGAAGTCCAATATGCCGACACTGGAATACCGTGTGAACCACTCGACCGCAACAACAATGCTGGACAACCGCCGTCGTCAAAATACGCAAGGAAGAAACCTAAACAAGCGACAAGAAAGTGTATGTCGGACACAGCTCTCCTGAAAGCTAAACGGCTGGTAAAGAAAGGCCCAATACATTCTAAAATAATATCTGCACAGAAACGTCTGACAAAGAAGGGTGGAAAACCACGTGAAAGAAGATACACGTTACATGCGCAAGGCGACGGCCACCATAGCGACAGAAAGAAAATTAAGAAACAAAGAAATAAAAGAAAATGTAAACATGTATCATGCAGACGAACCAAACGTTCAAAACCACTTACGCCAAAGCACATAACAGAGAAACGCAAGAAAATCGCGGAGCTCACGTATCAAGCTAAGCGTTCATTGATTAAAAACAAAGAATTAAATCCGGTTAATAAAACTGTCGAAGAAAAGAAACTGATTTTGAAAATGTCAATTAAACAGTTGTGGAAGGAATACAAGACCGCCAAACGCTCGAGGTTCGACAATAGCTTCTTTTCTACAATTCACTCCGAGTCGGCCAAACGGAGATGGACACTGAAAAAGATGTGGAAAGATTACCAGAAACTTCGACAGAAGACAAGGAAACGCAAAATCACACCGATCAAGAGACGCGGTGATCCGTTTGAACTGAGTGAAGTCCTACGGATTGACCTCTTGAAGTACCTTACTTTTAAGAATGCAGACAATAACAAACATAGATGCTGTTCTACGCATTGCTGGAAGTCGTGGGAGGAAGTCGACGGGACTTACATCCGTGATGAATATAGCGATGATTAAGACAATATCACTGCTCTTTTTTATCACTACATGAATAGTTGTTATCTGATCTTTCAAAAATACCTTTGTTTTTTTGTGTCGATAATGCTGTTCTTTTTTGTTGACAATATACACCGGTCTAAACAAATGCCATTACAATACCTGTTCACGTATTTATGTTGAGTTTGTATCGCATCACTATTATTTGGTATGTTTCGATTGTTCGTCCCCAGCACGGATCACTGCTAACAACATATTTATTTAGCAAAGAAAGCGCGTTCTTTGAGTTAATAAGTCGTGGGAACGAGATTACTTACTCATGAGAACGAGTTAGTTAGTCGCCTTAAAGACAAAGCTACCGATTACTTGTGGGAACGACTTAATAATTTGTTGCTACGAAATAGCTAAGTCTTGGGAACGACTATCGTCCGAAATTATCTTCATCTCCCGTGTTTCAACCACTTTGAATATTCGTTAAACAACATACATTTTGATTGGTTGATTATGTCGTTACCACGAGTTAGTTATATCGTTCTAACGAGTCTTGGGAATGAGTTACTAACTCGTGGAAACGAGTTACTTAGTAGTGGTAACGACATTAAAACAAACATGTTTGTCGCACATTTCCAATATCTATCCAAACATATGCAAAAGAGAGACAAAAATCATTAGTGTTAATTTGCTGGATATTGCTAGTCTGTTAGCGAGACTATTTGCAAATGATTGACACAATGACGCACTTTTTGGGTTGTTGTTTTTTGTTAGAAGGCGTATATTTTTTACCCAGTAAATCTATCTTTTCTAAATATATGCGGTTTGCTCTACGGTGTTCGTGCTTCGTTATTCTGGTTATATTTTACGGTACACATGCACAAATATTGTGTAGTATGAGAGATAATGATATTTGCACATCCCATTTCTCGAATGTCACGTCAGTAAACCACATACTTGTGGAAAGAAGTCCTTCAATAACGTAAAGGACGCCATTATGTCATTAACATACAAATAACCGCACATAAACACACTCATCCTCTGTTTAACCCATTTATAACTAGTGTCTAGAAAAAAGGCCTTAGCAAACAGCGTAGACCCAGATGAGACGCCGCATGATGGTAAAAAGCTGCAACCATCTGTCAAGCCTGGCAAACAAATTATTGAAATATATACGTTCCATATTTGTAAGAGTGAATCTTTGATTATCATTGTTTTAAAGTTCAAGTTGATCTTGAACACAGTCATTTATGTAAACGTCAACCACTAGAAAGTCTGGCTATAGTAGCAACATTTATATTTTTACTTATAAACATCATAACAGAAATTAATCACAATGCCGAAACATTCATTAATAATTGTCATGAATGGCGTTGTTGTTGCTCACATGCTATAGTGGAATTGTTCAAAGATTTGCAGCACATATTTGATTATACAATCCATTACAGATCATAGATTGTTTATTGTCAAATATCAACATATATATTATCTTCCACAAATGCATACAGTGAAAGTAGAATACTTTTAGGGGAATGCACAAATACTTTTTAACGAATTATACATACAGTGAATACAGTCAAGTTGCGATTAACGGATCAGTAGCGTGTTTAAGTTGTTCTAATAAAAAGGAATACATGTTTTGAGACTTCTTTTACACCAGTTTGATTAAATATTACCTTTGCTTACTGATTCAGAACATAGTCTTATTTTAAAACGCAGGTAAAATGTATTTGTGAAACTTTTTTTTGCCGCAGAATTCATGCATTAACGGATCAGTTGTAGCCATAACGGATCACGTGATCGAAACCACTCAGGGGGCATCTAACACCTTATTTGAACAGTCGAAACAAGAACTGTGTTGTTTACAACGACCAAGTTACATTGCCAGTTATAAATTATATTCATTTTTTGTTATTAATTGTTTTCTGTATGTGCACTTGTATCTACACTTTACGCATGGTGGTCTTGTGTGAAAATCCTAAATAGATCGATAAGATATGGGCATCTTATAACCCATGTAAATTGTTTGAATCACATCTAATCATCGATATTGCACATGGAACATAAATAAAAAATTAAGATTGAGATCATTTATTGTAAGAATCAACCAGAGTTGCATATATTTTAATATAATATATTATCAATACGCATATAATCACGCTTGATCCGTTATTGTCCTAATTCTTCATTTCATTTAAGGTGTTGCAAACTCTTAAACACAAATCAAAACTGAAATGGACTTTTGCAGACAGAAAGACTACTAAATGACCTTTAAATTAATGCGTAAACTTCTTACTTTCCAACAGAGTTATAGCATGTGGCCGCGAAAAATGTTCAACCTCGATTTTGAAACGAGACGGAAGTTAACAAAGTCGTATAAACATGTCAGCAAAACATACCGAAATGTTTGACAAAGAGAAGCTCCGATTACGACTCAATCATTGCGTGATAAAGAACAGGTTTTGAAGATGCTGTGTGCAAAATATCATCTAAAAATGTCAACTATTTATCGCGATACGCAGTCTTGAACATCAAAGTGATCCGATATGGGTAATGATCCGGTAATGGTAACTTGACTGTACTGGCAGTAACGAAAATTCACCAAATGATCATTAAACAATATAGTTTTAGAATTCGATAACTTTCGGGTGAATTAGACAAAGAAGTATCGTTTACAATCTGCATTGCCACAACACAACCAAAACGGCTCACAAACAGAGGATGACTGATGGAATAGATTACATTGAACACGATCCCTGCAGGCAAAGTTTGCATTTTGTTTTGTTAAATACAAAGCAAATTAAGGAAATCCAACCTTGGTAAAAAGCGATCACAATTTGTTTCCTTTTTTCGCGAGTTACAAATGCCGTGTGGATTTGCTTTAAAACGCGAGATTATTTGTTGAACAGGAACTTATTTCATCTTTAAACTGAACGGAGTTTAAGTAAAACCGGACGTTCACGATTAACGATAAAACAGGTTACAAAAGTTGTACCATTGACATACCTTGTATACAATGGCAGACGCTAAATGTGAGTCAAAGACGGATTTAAAGATTGGTGAGATATATCAAATAATTATTCAATTAAACTAAATGTTCTGGTATTTTCTGAAATGTGTGAGGATAAACGGCATAATTTGTTGATATATTATTCACCGTTACTGTTGCTTAGATTCTTGATTGGAAAATAAACGTGTACTTCTGATCCGTGACCCATAGGAAAAAAATCAACTCGTTGTTGAGGTGAAAATAAAACACATGCTAGTAAGGTTTAAAGTGACTGTGCTCAACTCCGTAGGTATTAAACAAGTTATATAGTTATTTAATCTAGGCGTCTGTCTGATGCTTAGGTACAGTGTCTTTGTTTTTGTTACATTGAGTATTTAGTAAGTAAGTATTGCCTTCACACGAACTGATTCAAAATGTTATTCTTTATACGATAATACCATTTTCAAATTTGGTTTTGATTATTTGTTCAATTGTTCTTTGCCGTGTGTAGGTTATGTTAAGTTTATTTGAGTTTCATCCATTAACATAATTACAAAAGGCTTTACATATGTTTATACGTGTAGTTTAAGATGCAAAGTTTATCTTTACTTTCTTTGCGTATCATCCACATACTCAATTACAAGTGGCTTTTGGTATGTACATATGAAGAAGCACCCCCGGCATACCAGGCGGTTCCCACGCAGATTCAGGAAGAAAACGGCAATGACCAAGGGTATCACCCGAACTACACGCATGCAGGAAGTGGAATCCAATCTTCAAATTCGGTTGTGGTAAGTTAACAACCCAAAATATGTGTTAAACTAAAATTTCCCATAATTATAAATTTAACATGCAACGAAAGTATTGTTTGAGCACATATTTCAAACATCTAAAACCAACATTCGCATTCGTTTGGCAGGTGGTTAACCAGCCGACGCAGAACATGTTGTGCGTGGTGCACCCAATACCGCCGGATTATATGGCTTTGGCAATCATGGGTAGCCTATGCTGTTGCTGGCCATTAGGACTGGTTGCATTCATTCTTGCGATAAAGGTAGACTTGTGCATACATCATTTGACATAGATAAATGCTCATATAAATAGTTCAACAAAAAGTTATTGGATATAACAATTCAAAAATTGTATCCATACAATATATGTGAATCAAACAACGTACATAAAAATTGAAAAATTATCCGCAATCATAATTTGTGAGTTGAAGGATATTTCTTACTAAGATTCAGATTACACAAACTCGAAGATTTAAAAACACAATTAAATGTTTTTTAACTGCAGACGAAAAGCCTGGCTGACAGAGGGCACTACGATGCTGCCAAGAAGATGTCGAATATTACATTGGGATTCATAAATGCCAGCTTCGTCTTAGGCTTCGTCTTAGGCATCGCTGTGATCGTACTCCGCGGTGGAATCTATCGAAGCTATATATACAAATAAGAACAGATAAATAATATGAAGATTAAGAACAGCCATAATTGTCTTACGTGCCACTTCATGCGCACTTTATAAAGACACGTTTATGTTTCTTTCAATGTATGGTGGTGTTTGCAACCCCTAGGTTATAAAAATATTGAAGTGATTATCTATTGTATTTCTTATGTAAAACAAATGGTAATACTAATGGCGGTTGCGCACTACCTTGTACAATTATATATGTGTTTCTTCATTTTGTCTTTATTTTCCAATCGGGCTAATTGCCGAATATAAACGGCTACCTGGCTGGTGTAAAATGCAATCATACAAAACACACCATATGTATCTTGTTATCCAAGAAACCCTATCTGCTTGTACACGATACACATAATTTATAACTATCAATATGAAGAACACCATCATTAACGAGGTTTATCTGAAGAAACATCAATGCAAGTTTTATTTGATAAGGGTCCGGCTGAAATGTAAAGAGGCTGTTTTAGTTTATGGATCTAAATTACACGTTAGTACAGAACCAATTAGTCACGTTTATTTGATTTAAACCGAAAACAGTATTCCTCGTATTTTGAAATGACGTTTACAGTTTATTAGTTACTGAATCAAAAATGCCATATAATAAACTCTATGGCACTACCATACATACCTTATCGACGCACTTAAATATCAAGCTGACATTGGTATGAAACACCACACTCCGTTTTATGTTTGGTGATGTTTATCATAACATAAACATATGACGATGATGATGATGCGTTTGATGATGTTTATATGACGACGATGAAGATTATGAAGATGTATTATAGGCAATTATTGATCATGCTTCCTTTGCCTTTTACCTTTGCACGACATCATATAATTATAAAGTTTGCGTCTATCATTGACTTCTTACATTTTGTTCTTCTAACCTGGTTACTTATTTGTTCGAGAAAATAAAAACAAAGTTTCTCAGGCACGATGAAATGAAGGTAATACAAATATAAACTATAGTACCTCTTGTTTAAATAAGACAAGATGTAATCAAATGGTTACACACATTCTAAAATTGAATCATCGTGTCAATCACAAACATGCAAATTAAAAGAAATCAAACTTTAAATTGTTACCATCATTCTCATTGGTAACACGTTGCAATAACCAGTTCGTTTAAAAGGTTATTCGCTATCTTAAATACTACCTCACACAACTAGGACCTTTCTTGTTGTCATTTTAGTTTCAACTAAATTATTGAACAATGAGAATGCTGGTTACAATTAAATTTTTAATTTCTAATAATTTGCGTGTTTGTGACTGTTCTAATTTACATATTTTACAATGACATAACTAAATCATCATTGTCTTTTAACGGCTTTTAACAAATACAAACAACAGCAAAAATACGACCGTATAATGTTCGATAAGATTGATATAACATATTTGCTGGTGTTTCTACGACAGAGTATTTTACATTAAATCCCAAGCTGGTATGAATAAATCAATTACAACGAATTGATGTACCAGGTCATCCTTATCTCATATTGCCACAGACGTCGAAAATAGACTGCTGTATACATGAGAAAGAACTCTTCCACTCGTCATCTTCGTGGGAAATCTACTGTCATTCCGCATCCTGCATGGACTGCTAGTGCTGGATAAAATGTTAAGAAATTTGGAGGTAGGCTTTTCGAATCAATATCGATGGGTTACAGAACATTCCGAATATTTTCCATGTTTTGCCGGACATCCCGAAACCGTGCCGAATGAAACATTCAGCGTCCAAAATTTAAAATTTCATAAATTTGGATGATGAGGTTTTTCGATTCAATTTAGGCATTGAAGGTTCCACATTTTGCAGAAGGATTAGAATCAGACGCTAAATGGTCCCTGATCGTCGCAACGAGACTACGAAAAATACAGAATTTGTCAAATTCACAATATCGGGTAGTTAACATTCGCGCCTAGCGGGCGTAGGTTTTAAAGTCCTTAATTAGAAATGTTGATATATTTGAAAATGTTATGTGGTCTAGGGCTGTTGTATGTATTAGTCAAGTGTGGTTGTGTTGCATATTTATATACAATTGATACAAAGTAGGCATATTAGTCCATGTATACAGCAGGAGCCAGATGCGTTCCTCTTTCCACCACTTTAATCCCTCTAGAGTCTGGTTAATCATATCTTATCTAGTAAAATTATATATAATCTTTGCAAGTTATGAGCGAAACAATCAGCATATTATTATTGTTTGGTGTTTATGTGCTTATATTTTGTTTGCCCGAAAAGTTTAGGTGGGGGGGTGATTAATGATAGGACATTACAATGTTCAAAGCACCTGTGTTCAAAAGTCTCCTCGAATTTCTTAATTGCGCTTGTGACTGGATCAGTCGTAAAAATAACAGACTCGGTGTATGTTCTTGAGTGGATTAACATGTTCACGTGCACTTTATGAACATTGCCACACCAACTTCGCGCTCACGAGCACTCAATGTAGCGTAACCTTATGGCGTGCTAAATGCGCATGTGCGACATATGTAAACATGAAAGATGGCTGCAGAGGANCAAACAGCATAGACCCAGAGGAGACGCCGCATGATGCGGCGTCTCATCAGGGTCTGCGCTGTTTGCTTAAAGGAATTTCTGCAAGAAATATTCTAAATATAGAAATAAATATACCAGACATCCCTAATTTTGGAAATAAATTGATCCAATTTAGAAGGATGGGAGAGTCCACTCGGCAAAAATGGGTTAATCAAGTATCCCCCTCCCTGGTAAAATAGCTTTTGTCAGAGATAAGAAAATGACGCTGCTGTGATCCGTCCACTCATTGTTAAAATAAAAACACACCAGTCATACACCCATGGGCAAAAGATAAATTAGTAACATTTGACAAGGGTATTTCCTAGCAGACATATTGATGATTTCTTCCACATCCGATTAAATGTGCCCATGCACAAATAATTACATTGAAACATCAAGTCTCTTCTGGCCCATTTTGCGCCTACGTGGATTCTATATGAACCTCAAAAATCAATTGGTACGTTCTACGTCTGCCTACGTCAAAGCTATATTGTAATTTTACTGGTGTTCGGATACAGTTGTGGACATGATTCATACGTGGAAAAATGGACACGTGTCTCTTCTTAATATGTTCATATACTATATCCTAATAATGATTTTGACTTTATTTAAAATTTCCCAAAGGGTTCACGGAAAGGATTTTTTCACAATCAGGATGTTTCGGGTATCCTAGCGACGATCTGGGACTACTCCGTGTTTGGCTCCATGTTTCATCATAATGCTTTCACAACCATTTGGAACCTTCAGTGCCTTATTGAATTGGAAATTGATCACTTTGCACCCAAGTTTCAAAATTAAGACACAGTATGTTCATCTTCTTAATGTTTATCCGCCATATGAAGGATCTTACAGCTGAAAGCGCAACGAAGATAACCAGCGGAAGAGTTCTGTCTCAAGAACACACTAAGAAGTTAAGCTTACAAGTATCTTGTAATGACCGGTGCCGATTCCATGGAATCGTTGCTACACTCGCCAATAAAAGCAGATAGAAGGCCGATCAAAGGATGACATTCCCGAACTATTTACCGATAGTTTCCTTAGTGACGGAATCAGCTTTAATTGAATGATTATCATATTGCAACGTTATCTATTAAAAATGGATCGTGTAAACCCACACATTAAATCCCAAGCTGGTATGAATAAATCAATTACAACGAATTGATGTACCAGGTCATCCTTATCTCATATTGCCACAGACGTCGAAAATAGACTGCTGTATACATGAGAAAGAACTCTTCCACTCGTCATCTTCGTGGGAAATCTACTGTCATTCCGCATCCTGCATGGACTGCTAGTGCTGGATAAAATGTTAAGAAATTTGGAGGTAGGCTTTTCGAATCAATATCGATGGGTTACAGAACATTCCGAATATTTTCCATGTTTTGCCGGACATCCCGAAACCGTCCCGAATGAAACATTCAGCGTCCAAAATTTAAAATTTCATAAATTTGGATGATGAGGTATTTCGATTCAATTTAGGCATTGAAGGTTCCACATTTTGCAGAAGGGTTAGAATCAGACGCTTAATGGTCCCTGATCGTCGCAACGAGACTACGAAAAATACAGATTTTGTCAAATTCACAATATCGGGTAGATAACATTCGGGGGGCCTAGTGGGCGTAGGTTTTAAAGTCCTTAATTAGAAATGTTGATATATTTGAAAATGTTATGTGGTCTAGGGCTGTTGTATGTTTTAGTAAAGTGTGGTTGTGTTGCATATTTATATACAATTGATACAAAGTAGGCATATTAGTAGATGTATACAGCAGGAGCCAGATGCGTTCCTCTTTCCACCACTTTAATCCCTCTAGCGCAGAGTCTGGTTAATCATATCTAATCTAGTAAAATTATATATAATCTTTGCAAGTTACGAGCGAAACAATCAGCATATTATTATTGTTTGATGTTTATGTGCTTATATTTTTTTGGCCCGGAAAGTTTAAGGGGTGGGTGATTAATGATAGGACATTAAAATGTTCAAAGCACCTGTGTTCAAAAGTCTCCTCGAATTTCTTAATTGCGCTTGTGACTGGATCAGTCGTAAAAATAACAGACTCAGTGTATGTTCTTGAGTGGATTAACATGTTCACGTGCACTTTATAAACATTGCCACACCAACTTCGCGCTCACGAGCACTCAATGTAGCGTAACCTTATGGCGTGCTTAATGCGCATGTGCGACATATGTAAACATGAAAGATGGCTGCAGAGGAAGAGTATATTGGAACATGGAAGGTATATTTACGAGATATATGAAGTTAGTCACAGAAATTAACTGAAAAATGATTTAGTACGTATAATTAATTAATTGTGTCTTGATTTTCAGATTGTGGAGTGCGTGTCATTAGCGGGAACTGTAGAAACCACCGGCATAGAAGGGTGCGTTCGATCAGCTGTCAATGTTGTGTCATTGCCATTTTTATCTTGTGACTTGGTTGAATACGCATTGACTCATCAACGTAAACAACATTTATAAATTTAAAGTGCATAAAGAGTGTAGCATCATCTTTCTGTACATCACACTTCATATTTTTATTGAATCCAAGTTGTCAAATTAAATACAACTGTAATTCTGTAGACTGTATGCATACTTTTTTTGGCAAAATACAATTGAGTTACCAGTTTTGGTTACCCTTAATGTCCTTATGGCTTATGGTTGTCGCAAATGATATTTAAATTGGCTGTTATTATTTGAATTTGTTCACTTATTCTATTGCTCCATTTTTGTCTGCAAACAATTTTCTTATTACTTTGGTACATATGTTGTGTTTTAGTCATGTTTGATATAACCGTCTTTTTGTGAATGGAACTAGTTTCAATGAACATAGAGGATTTTACAATGTGCATGTTGAAACACAAAATTTTGTACACACAATACTAAAACCATGACTGTCTGCAGCGATTTTCTTTGTCCAATTGGGAAAAGTACCCGTACCGGTCCAATTGGGAAAAATCGAGTCGTGTATTATATTTACCTAGGTTCAAGCCATATAGCTCCAAAGGGAAACTAACTAAATGTTGCATTTTTTTTTTTTACCTTAAATTGGGAATTTTTTGGACAGCAATTGGGAAATTTGTAGTTTTTTAGTAATTGGGAAAGTGCTGTTTACCGGTAATTTATATAGAAGGAAAAAAATCGCTGGTCTCAATAAGATAGAACCCTGACATTAGGTTTAATATTTTGTGAGAAATTCTATTTTCAATTCTGTGGGTAGCATACGTCAGTCTTCACATTGTCTGCAAATTACCAATTTCTGGTGTTATTCTACATATGCATTATATGTCACTGCCATCAAATTGACAATGACTTACGGGTGGTGAGAGAATAAGGTGCAGAGTGAAAAAATAGTAAAGTGAGAAGAGTTTGATAGTTAAAAGACAGAAGGACAGTAAACAGCGTCCCCAGCTATGTTTCCTCCCTCTCATGCCTCTCCGGCTACGGTGGCCGCCAAGAGGATTGAACCTCAACCGGCACAGCCATGAGGGGTCGTTTGGAGTAACTTTGCAGCTGGCGCTGACAGCTTGGTTAGAAACTTATTGGTGCTAGTCCCTGCTTGAAGGATACCAAGTCAGGGGATTCGGCGACATAATGTAAAATTATTAAATGTAATTTTTACAATATCAACTTATTAAAGACTTGGTTAACTTTGCAAAAACAAATAAAATACAACAGACAAGCTTTTAACCTAGCAATTATTGTCATACTTCTTTTATTTTGATCATGTAAATGAACATAATAATGTATGTCATAATGTTCACAAAGAATTATCATAAAACAGCACCTTATAAAAGTGAAAGCACACAAATTGAAACTGAAAGATCACCAAAACAGGTATCAGGACAACAGATCAATGACTATGAAACAAGTGACAGGCTCTGAAAATTTTCCAAAGAGCCTTTCAGACAAATTGTCATATTATATTGGAATCTTGTCAGACATTTTGTTAATCTGTTTGACATGTAAACAATTGTCAGAAAGTGCCGAAATGATATTCATAACTTTCATTTTTGTTGCCAGATTTGCTTTAAAATCTGATGTATTTCATATAGCTGCTCCACAGTCTTAATGCACCATTAAAAGACTTCATGCTGCAGTATATAGTATTGAATTTGGGTGCGAAATATAAAGGTAGGTGTAAAAAACTATAAATGGAATACATATTGACTTCAGGCATGGAAAATCTTTTTAAAATTCCCTGTCCACCAATACTGATTGGCACATTACATTTGGATCGGCATGTTTTCTGAAAATACCGGTCCGGGTGACTGGCAAAATGTTGAAAAATTAACATGTAGGTTTCTTTTCCAGTCCAGCAATTTTTTGTTCAGACGGGCAACTTTTTAATAAATGCATGTCCAGATTAATGGCGTTTATTTAGCCATTTTCACAAAGACTGTATGAATAAAATTATTATATTATAGAATTTAAAGCAATATAACTGCGATTTTGATGTATACTAAAACAGACATTTGCCAGAGATGTCAATTATTAACATTAACATCAATACAAAGAATAAAAGAACATTTTGAAACAACACATGGAAGAAATTTGTGTTTTTTTCAACATGTTTTTGAAGTACTATAATTTTTATATAGAGAGAACTTAAGAAGAAAAGTTTTTACTTGTTTTACATTTCTCTTCTTAAACAACTTCTGCTAAGGCATTATTTTGATAAATTTAAATTAAATTAGTCTTAATTTTTATTTAAAATAATATGGTTTGCAATATGGTATGTGCTTATTAATAAATGTCATTCATAACTGATGTGCAATTAAAGAGTGGTGCATCATTACATCCGACATTCCATTCATGCTATCCTGTAATATTTTGCACATATAACCTTATAAACATCAGATAAAAGTGTTTTACTGAAACAAAATGCTATTCCTTTAGACATTAAGAAATGCACAATGTCTCAAATATTGAAATAAAGAATTGTCTGGATCCAAATTAGAACAAACTTGCTTGACTTGATTTCCTTTTTAAAAGCTGATATAAATGCTTTGGAGGAACCTTGTAAGGTAACATTTGTCATATAACCTTGTGAGGTAACTTTTTTTATGCCCCCGGTAGGGTGGCATATAGTGAATGACTGTCTGTCCGTCCGTCTGTCCGTCTGAAATTCCGTCACACTTTGCGTTAAGGTTTTGCGTTAAGGTTTCGAAAAATGTGGAAAAAGGGGGCATATGTCATCCTACGGTGACAAGCCTTGTTTCACATGACCTTGTGAGGTTACATTTGTCATATGGCCTTGTGAGGTTATATTTGTCATATGGCCTTGTGAGGTAACATTTGTCTTATGGCCTTGTGTTGTATCATTTGTCTAATGGCCTTGCGAGGTAAAATTTGTCATATGGCCTTGTGAGGTAATATTTGTCATATGGCCTTGTGAGGTAAAATTTTGTCATATGGCCTTGTGAAGTAATATTTTACTTATGGCCTTGTGAGATAACACTTGTCATATGGCCTTGTGAGGTAATATTTGTCATATGGCCTTGTGAGGTAACATTTGTCATATGGCCTTGTGAGGTAATATTTGTCATATGGCCTTGTGAGGTTACACTTTGTCATATGGCCTTGTGAAGTAACATTTGTCTTATGGCCTTGTGAAGTAACATTTGTCATATAGCCTGTGGGGTAATATTTGGCATATAACCTTGTGAGGTAACATTTGTCTTATGGCCTTGTGTTGTATCATTTGTCTTATGGCCTTGTGAGGTAACACTTGTCATATGGCCTTGTGAGGTAATATTTGTCATAAGACCTTGTGAGGTAAAATTTTGTCATATGACTTTGTGAAGTAACATTTGTCATATGACCTTGTGTGGAAACATTTGTCATATGACCTTGTGTGAAAAAAATTGTCATATGGTCTTGTGAGGTAACATTTGTCATATGGCCATGTGAGGTGACACTTGTCATATGACCTTGTGAGGTAACATTTGTCATATGGTCTTGTGAGGTAACATTTGTCACATGGCCTTGTGAGGTACCACTTGTCATATGACATTGTGAGATAACATTTGTCATATGGCCTTGTGAGGTAACATTTGTCATTTGGCCTTGTGAGGTAACATTTGTCAAATGGTCTTGTGAGGTAACATTTGTCATATGGCCTTGTGAGGTACCACTTGTCATATGACCTTGTGAGGTAACATTTGTCATATGGCCTTGTGAGGTAACACTTGTCATATGACCTTGTCAGGTAACATTTGTCATTTGGCCTTGTGAGGTCACATTTGTCATATGGCCTTGTGAGGTAACATTTGTCATATGGCCTTGTGAGGTAACATTTGTCTTATGGCCTTGTGAGGTAACACTTGTCATATGGCCTTGTGAGGTAATATTTGTCATATGACCTTGTGAGGTAACTTTTTGTTAATGGCCTTGTGAAGTAACATTTGTCTTATGGCCCTTTGAGGTTACATTTGTCATTTTTCCTTGTGAGGTAACCATTGTCATACCACCCTGTGAAGTAACATTTGTCATATAGCCTTGTGAGGTTACATTTGTCATATGGCCTTGTGAAGTAACATTTGCAATATGGCCTTGTGAGGTAACATTTGTCTTATGGCCTTGTGAGGTAATATTTGTATTATGGCCTTGTGAGGTCACATTTGTCATACGGCCTTGTGAGGTTACATTTGTCATATGGCCTTGTGAGGTAACATTTGTCATATGCCTTGTGAGGTAATATTTGTCATATGACCTTGTGAGGTAACATTTGTCATATGGCCTTTTGAAGTAACATTTGTCATATGGCCTTGTGAGGTTACATTTGTCATATGGCCTTGTGAGGTAACATTTGTCATCTGGCCTTGTGAGGTAATATTTGTCATATGACCTTGTGAGGTAACATTTGTCATATTGTCATATGGCCTTGTGAAGTAACATTTGTCTTATGGCCTTGTGAGGTAACATTTGTCATATGGCCTTGTGAGGTAACATTTGTCAAATGGTCTCGTGAGGNCAATGAACATAGAGGATTTTACAATGTGCATGTTGAAACACAAAATTTTGTACACACAATACTAAAACCATGACTGTCTGAATAAGATAGAACCCTGACATTAGGTTTAATATTTTGTGAGAAATTCTATTTTCAATTTTGTGGGTAGCATACTTCAGTCTTCACATTGTCTGTAAATTACCAATTTCTGGTGTTATTCTACATGTGCATTATTTGTCACTGCCATCAAATTGACAATGACTTACAGGTGGTGAGAGAATCACAGGTGTTGGGCGCGTGGCCAAGTTACTTTTACACTTTCAATATGTTATAAAACAACATTTTTTATAAAAAAAAATAAAAAAATCTATATTATATCAGATTTTTTTTTTTTTATATAAAAAATNTTATATGTCACTGCCATCAAATTGACAATGACTTACGGGTGGTGAGAGAATAAGGTGCAGAGTGAAAAAATAGTAAAGTGAGAAGAGTTTGATAGTTAAAAGACAGAAGGACAGTAAACAGCGTCCCCAGCTATGTTTCCTCCCTCTCATGCCTCTCCGGCTACGGTGGCCGCCAAGAGGATTGAACCTCAACCGGCACAGCCATGAGGGGTCGTTTGGAGTAACTTTGCAGCTGGCGCTGACAGCTTGGTTAGAAACTTATTGGTGCTAGTCCCTGCTTGAAGGATACCAAGTCAGGGGATTCGGCGACATAATGTAAAATTATTAAATGTAATTTTTACAATATCAACTTATTAAAGACTTGGTTAACTTTGCAAAAACAAATAAAATACAACAGACAAGCTTTTAACCTAGCAATTATTGTCATACTTCTTTTATTTTGATCATGTAAATGAACATAATAATGTATGTCATAATGTTCACAAAGAATTATCATAAAACAGCACCTTATAAAAGTGAAAGCACACAAATTGAAACTGAAAGATCACCAAAACAGGTATCAGGACAACAGATCAATGACTATGAAACAAGTGACAGGCTCTGAAAATTTTCCAAAGAGCCTTTCAGACAAATTGTCATATTATATTGGAATCTTGTCAGACATTTTGTTAATCTGTTTGACATGTAAACAATTGTCAGAAAGTGCCGAAATGATATTCATAACTTTCATTTTTGTTGCCAGATTTGCTTTAAAATCTGATGTATTTCATATAGCTGCTCCACAGTCTTAATGCACCATTAAAAGACTTCATGCTGCAGTATATAGTATTGAATTTGGGTGCGAAATATAAAGGTAGGTGTGAAAAACTATAAATGGAATACATATTGACTTCAGGCATGGAAAATCTTTTCAAAATTCCCTGTCCACCAATACTGATTGGCACATTACATTTGGACCGGCATGATTTCTGAAAATATCAGTCCGGGTGACCGGCAAAATGTTGAAAGATTTACATGTAGATTTCTTTTCCAGTCCAGCAAATTTTTGTTCAGACAGGCAACTTTTTAATAAATGAATGTCCAGATTAATGGCGTTTTTTTTAGCCATTTTCACAAAGACTTTATGAATAAAGTTATTATAATATAGCATATGAAGCAATATAACTGCGATGTAGATGTGTACTAGAACAGACATTTGCCAGAGATGTAAATTATTTAGATTAACATCAATACAAAGAATAAAGGGACATTTTGATACAACACATGGAAGAAATTTGTGTTTTTCAACATGTTTTTGAAGCACTATATATAGAGAGAACTTAAGAAGATAAGTATTAACATGTTTTACATATCTCTTCTTAAAAAACTTCTGCTTATGCATTATTTGTGTTTTTTTTTTTTTTTTTTTTTTTTTTTTTAAATATTGCAATATGGTATGTGCTAATTAATAAATGTCATTCATAACTGATGTGCA
This sequence comes from Dreissena rostriformis, assembly GCA_007657795.1. Taxonomy (NCBI): domain Eukaryota; kingdom Metazoa; phylum Mollusca; class Bivalvia; order Myida; family Dreissenidae; genus Dreissena; species Dreissena rostriformis. The sequence continues at coordinate 77,403 of VMBQ01002455.1, read as the reverse complement.
ATTAAAGAGTGCTGCATCATTACATCCGACATTCCATTCATGCTATCCTGTAATATTTTGCACATATAACCTAATAAACATCAGATACAAGTGTTTTACTGAAACAAAATGCTTTTCCTTTAGACATTAAGAAATGCACAATGTCTCAAATATTGAAATAAATAATTGTCCGGATCCAAATTAGAACAAACTTGCTTGACTTGATTTCCTTTTTAAAAGCTGATATAAAAGCTTTGGAAGACCCTTGTGAGGTAACATTTGTCATATGACCTTGTGAGGTAATTTTTTTTCACATGACCTTGTGAGGTAAAATTTGTTATATGACCTTGTGAGGTAAAGTTTGTCATATGGCCTTGTGAGGTAATATTTGTCATATGGCCTTGTGAGGTAATTTTTTTTCATATGGCCTTGTGAAGTAACATTTGTCTTATGGCCTTGTGAGGTAAAATTTGTCATATGGCCTTGTGAGGTAAAATGTGTCATATGGCCTTGTGAGGTATCATTTGTCATATGGCCTTGTGAGGTAAAATTGGTCATATGGCCTTGTGAGGTAAAATTTGTCATATGGCCTTGTGAGGTAACATTTGTCATATGACCTTGTGAGGTAACATTTGCATATGGCCTTGTGAGGTAACATTTGTCATATGGCCTTGTTAGTTAACATTTGTCATATGGCCTTGTGAGGTAACATTTGTCATATGACCTTGTGAGGTAACATTTGTCATATGGCCTTGCAGGGTAAAATTTGTCATATGGCCTTGTGAGGTAACATTTGTCATACGGCCTTGTGAGGTAACATTTCTCATATGGCCTTGGTAGGTAACATTTGTCATATGACCTTGTGAGGTAACATTTCACATGTGGCCTCCAGTGGCTTGATAAAGAGAATGTGACGTAATAACCTAATCTTATGAATATTTGTGAAAATAAATTATTTTCTTGTCTAGAACTGAGTTCATACTTGATGAGAGTGGTGATGTGTGTTGGAAAGTCTCAGATGATGTGGAGCCTCTGCCGTTCTTCAACTGTGAAACATATGAGGTAACACTGGACAATGATTAATAAGCCTAAACTGTATAATGTTAATCTGAATGCAGCATAAAGAATTGTTGAATTCAGTTAAATGACAACGTATAGAAAGGTATGCCAGGAAATGATATACAATTTGTTATTGTATTACTTTGAGCTGTAATACAGATAGGTGGTTATTACATATTTTGATTAGAGTATCTTACATTTAGATAGTTTATACTTAGCAATACACATTTAATTTGCCAGATCTGACATTGGGCAAGTGAAATTTTTTCTAGAGTTGAACCATAAATAATTATGTGTTGTGTTCTTTTTAAGCGTTCTTTATTTTAACACCAAGCTTTTCTTATACCTGTCATAAAGGTATATATTGTTCTTGTCATAGGTACACATACAAAATATGTAGTGTGCTGTTGTCTTGTTAAAGCATTATGAAGTGATAACTAATTGTAGATAGTTCCAGAAAAGGCGTATGGCTACAAGGCTATGAAATTCATCGGAACCTATGCCGGTCTAGAAGTCAACTTTAAGGTATATTGAGCCGCGTTTTAGGAAAACTGGGCTTAATAAATGTGCGTAAAGTGTTGATCCAGGCTAATCCACCTAGACTGGATTTGAGTTGAGAGGAAAAATGTCATAAAGACGGAAAGTGTCGTCCCTGATTAGCCTGTGCGGACTGCACAGGCGTATCTGGGACAACACTACGCACATGCATTAAGCCCATTTTTCCCAGAATGAGGCTCTATTGTTGTTTGAAATGGCTTTTAACAGACACATATGACAGCTGTTTATTGAGTGATAAACATATCTGCAGATATACAAAGGCCATCATAACATTTAAATAAGAAGTATGGGAGTATCAGATAACTAGTAACAGTCTATTAATGCCGCTATTTACAGACTGGTGATAATGTTTAATATTTAGAGACTGCTAATTGGAATGAGAACTCATACGTAATTGAACATTGATTGTATCGCAGTTCATCAAAAGTGTAGGAATTGTTGTTGTGTTGTTTCATTCTCTCAGTCTTCACAGTTAGTAGTGGAAAACAACACAANTTGTCATATGGCCTTGTGAGGTAACATTTGTCATTTGGCCTTGTGAGGTAACATTTGTCATTTGGCCTTGTGAAGTTACATTTGTCATTTGGCCTTGTGAGGTAACATTTGTTATTGGCCTTGTGAGGTAATATTTGTCATATGGCCTTGAGAGGTAACATTTGTCATATGGCCTTGTGAGGTTACATTTGTCATTTGGCATTGTGAGGTAACATTTGTCATATGGCCTTGTGAGGTAACATTTGTCATATGGCCTTGTGTGGTAACATTTGTCATATGACATTGTGAGGTAACATTTGTCATATGGCCTTGTGAGGTAACATTTGTCATATGGCCTTGTAAGGTTACATTTGTCATTTGGCCTTGATAGGTTACATTTGTCATTTGGCCTTGTGATGTTACATTTGTCATTTGGCATTGTGAGGTAACATTTGTCATTTGGCCTTGTGAGGTAACCTTTTTTCATATGGCCTTGAGAGGTAACATTTGTCATATGGCCTTGTGATGTAACATTTGTCATATGGCCTTGTAAGGTAATATTTTTCATAAGGCCTTGTGAGGTAACATTTGTCATATGGCCTTTTTAGGTAACATTTGTCATATGGCCTTGTTAATTAACATTTTTCATATGGCCTGAGAGGTTACATTTGCCATATGGCCTTGAGAGGTAACATTTGTCATATGGCCTTGTTAGGCAGGGCCCTCGTTTGGCTGTTTTTGGGGCCAAAATTCGGCCCCATTCCCCCCTTAAAATAGTATACGTTTTTTCCCCTATTTCCGCAAAAAATTCCCCCCTCATTTTTTTTTTTTTTTTTACTTTTATACCTATGTTGCCAGCTGGTATTGTGCTATTAACCTTTGATTAAATGTGTATTTATGTAAATTACATTAAAATATAGCAATTTTAAATGTTGAATGGTTGGTTTAAAGATCTTCTGAAAATCCCCTTTTCGCCCAAAACGACGCGAAATTTCCCCCTCTAAGGGCCCCGGCCCCAATCCCCCAAAGTGTAGCAAGGGCCCTGGTTAGGTAACATTTGTCATATGGCCATGTGAGGTTACATTTGTCATATGGCCTTGTGAGGCAACATTTGTCATTTGGCCTTGTGAGGTAACATTTGTCATATGACATTGTGAGGTAACATTTGTCATATGGTCCTGTGAGGTTACATTTGTCATATGGCCTTGTGAGGTAACATTTGTTATATGGCCTTGTGAGGTAACATTTGTCATATGACATTGTGAGGTAACATTTGTCATATGGTCTTGTGAGGTTACATTTGTCATATGGCCTTGTGAGGTAACATTTTTCATATGGCCTTGTGAGGTTACATTTCTCATGTGGCCTTTAGAATATAAGAATGTTACGTTATAACCTAATCTAATGAACATTCGTGAAAATAAATTATTTTCTTGTGTAGAACTGAGTTCATACTTGATGAGAGTGGAGATGTATGTTGGAAAGTCTCAGATGATGTGGAGCCTCTGCCGTTCTTCAACTGTGAAACATATGAGGTACCATTGGACAATGATTAAAAAGCCTAAACTGCATAATGTTAATCTGTATGCAACATAAAGAATAGTTGAATTCAGTTAAATGTTATTGTATTACTTTGAGCTGTAATACAGATAGGTGGTTATTACATATTTTGATTAAAGTATCTTACACAATTAGACAGTTTATACTTAGCAATACAAACACATTTAATTTGCCAGATCTGACATTGGGCCACTGAAATTCTTTCTAGAGTTGAACCATAAATAATTATGTGTTGTGTTCTTTTTAAGTGTTCTTTATTTTAACACCAAGCTTTTCTTATACCTGTACTAAGGTATATCTTGTTCTTGTCTTAGGTACACATACAAAATATGTAGTGTGCTGTTGTCTTGTTAAAGCATAATGAAGTGATAACTAATTGCAGATAGTTCCAGAAAAGGCGTATGGCTACAAGGCTATGAAATTCATCGGAACCTATGCCGGTCTAGAAGTCAACTTTAAGGTATATTGAGCCGCGTTTTAGGAAAACTGGGCTTAATAAATGTGCGTGAAGTGTTGATCCAGGCTAACCCACCTAGACTGGATTTGAGTTGAGAGGAGACTAAAAAATATCATTAAGACGGAAAGTGTCGTCCCTGATTAGCCTGTGCGGACTAAAAAGGCGTATCTGAGACGACACTACTCATATGCATTAAGCCCATTTTTCCCAGAATGAGGCTCTATTGTTGTTTGAAATGGCTTTTGTAAGAGACACATATGACAGCTGTGTATAGGGTGATAAACATATGTGCAGATATACAAAGGCCATCATAACATTTAAATAAGAGGTATGGGAGTATCAGATAACTAGTAACAGTCTATTAATGCTGCTATTTACAGACTGGTGATAATGTTTAATATTTAGAGACTGCTAATTGGAATGAAAACTCATACGTAATTGAACATTGATTGTATCGCAGTTCATCAAAAGTGTAGAAATTGTTGTTGTGTTGTTTCATTCTCTCAGTCTTCACAGTTAGTAGTGGAAAACAACACAAATAATATAAAATGAATTATCATGTTGTATCTATAAGAAGCACAGTATTCAATTTATTATCACATTGCCAAAGTATTCATAAGTTAGCAATATATAAAGATATGGATATTTTTATTGTTCAGCCTTAAAGTTTCTAAAGTATTGTACAATACAATGTTTTTTGTACACCAATACATGAATTGTCATTTTTGGTATATTTTACTGCGTGTGCTCCTGGGAGTTAATAATACTGTTATTGTTTCTATAGGTGGAGATTTCAGACGACCTGATGCTTCTAACTTACGAGAAATGCTGCATCCTGCAGTGTCAGAAGGTTGGCTCGTTGTGTTTTATGTTTACACCAGATTTCAAACCCCAGTTTCTATAAAAAAAGTTTATGAGAGTTTGGTTTTACTTTCATTGCTTGGAACCATTCAAATCTCTACAAGATTGCACTAAAAGCAAGTGCATCATTATATTACTAATTTTTTTTTTTTGTTTTTTTAAATGTTTATTTCTTCTGTTATGTAAACACGCACATTTTGAATTATTTAAATGCAGTAAGAAATTAAAGTCCCTATAAAACATTCAAAATTCGTGCGCATCTTCATGAATTTGCCCTTTATGACAACAACTGAACTTACTGAAGGTTGAATCTCACAAGTCATTCCCCTTGTATAGAAGAACGTGTAATGTGTGCATATACTTGTGGTGAATGTATGTTACTGTTTGAGCCGCGTGAAGGGAAAATGTGTCTTATGCCATATGCGGCCAACTTAGCTCCAGACCAGCCTTCACAATTTTGCATTCTGGTCAGAAGCGACTCTGTCGGCTATAGTCATGCACGGTTTTGTTGTCTCATTAGTGGATGTGCAGGCTGGGTTGGAGCTACACTGGCTGAACATGGCATAAGACCCATGTTCGGTTGACAGTGGTGGTATGGAACATTATGTTATAACGTGTTTGCAGATCTCAGCACCAGATCCCAAGGATGATGTGCCGTACTCTTTCCTAGGGGCTCTGGAGGAGGGCTACTTCTCTGATGTCATCATCATAGGGGACACTGGTAAACAGGTAAGGCACACTGGAGCCTTGTTCTGGGAAAAAAAGTCTGGTATGTTATTTGACTGCTGTTGTTAATTCTGCTTTGGCAGAAATCTGCTATATACTGACAATCCTGGAATATTCTTACTACAGTTCCACGTCCATTCCACAATATTGAATCTGACGGCCCCTGGTATAGATTGGACCCAATCCTCTACTCCACTGACTGGTTTACCGGATGATGTGCTAGCGGCTACACTCCACTATATGTATGCAGAATGCTTGCCAAGGGGAATCTCTGAAGACACTGTGAAGAAATGTGTGAAACTTGTATCCAAATTACCTGATCTCGCAGAATTCGTCAAACTGTGCAATATTTTTCTACAGAATACTGCCTTGAAACAACGTAAGAAAAACGTTCTATTTTTTTTGCAATTAAAGTCAGTTTATTGCTAGTTTATTTTACACTTATTGAAGATGTATTATTGTTTTGCTAATAGTAACATTTTTAATAGAAAAATAGACATAAGGATTATAATATTTAGTTTTCTATTAAAATAATAGTTCAATTCTCAGAAAGTGTAAACCGTACTAATTTAGCAAGATTTAATTTTCCTTTCAGAAATTACTTCCCTGATAACAGACTTGCATAATAGAGCAGACAAGATCATCCAATTGTTTCGAGGCATGAAACTCGATGATTCTGGTGAAATGGAGACAGAAAGCTCTGCCAACCCTGCCAAACTGTGCTACATCACCAAACAGTGCCTCAGAGAAGCTGCCATTGGTGGGTCTTTTGTTCAATATATAAATGGGCCTCACTCTGGGAAAATGGGGCTTAATGCATTTGCATACAGTGTCATTCCAGATTAGCCAGTGCAGTCTGCACAGACTAATCTGGGAAAACACTTTCTTGTTGAACTGGATTTTTGCTAACAAGAGACTTTCTTTAAACAAAAAGTACCATAAAAGAGGCAAGTTTCGTCCCTTATTGGACTTTGCGGACAGCACAGGCTAATCAGCGATGCCACTTAAGGCACAGCATTTCCCAGAGCCTGGCTCATATACATTATACTGTATAATCATTCAATTTTGCTGTGTATACATTTTGTGCATCTTCTGAAAAACTGCTTATTTACTTAAATACATGAATGATCTGTTTTTGTACCTTTTTACAATAAGTCAACATTAAAATTGTCTCAGGGTCTAGAATTCACACTAAGCCTCTATAATTTTCAATTCAATATACTGTTAATGTCTAGTTTCAGGGTAAGTAATCTTTTCTTAAAATTATCATGTTATATAATTCATTTATGTTTTATAAAAAATGTGTTTTGATTTTTATTTAACTGATACACGTTGTTCATGTAATTCTAATTAAATAAAATTACAAATTAATTAGTTTAAGTGATGGACTTATTTTAAGTAAAAGAAAAGGAAAGTCATTTGATAATCTGTGTTTTATACTCGTTTATATTTATGGAATTCTTTAATTCTTCACAATTTTGTCATCAAAGTTTTCTTTCCTCACTTATTACAGCATGTGCCAACCTATTGGTGGTGTGTGACCTATTCTCCCGTCGGAAAGCAGAACTCTCGAGGGAGGAGCGCCATGACATCATCAAATATGCTCGGACTAGGTGAGTCAATGGCAGAAGTGTGCATAATTGGGTTTGTAGGAGCCTTGTTCTGGGAAAACTGGGCTAATCTGGGATGACACTTTATGAACATGAATTCAGCAAAGTTTCCCAGAATGAGGCTTGTATTTTCTACTGTTTTGTTTTATTCCCTGCAGTCAAGAAGATTGCGGTATCTGGATTCCCCATTGACATCTGTCTGTCTGTACTGAGATACAAACTGGTCCAAAGAAGTTATCCTTCGCGTTTCAACATTCAACATTAAAACATGCATACATGGCTTCTTATGTAACCCGAGTCATGCTAAAATGGGTCCTATGCCATAAAGTCACACAAGGTTTCATGGTCTCATTAGCAGGCAGCGTAGCTCTCAACCAGTCTCTGCGAATGTGCAGGCTTTTTTGGAGCTACGTTGGCGGCATACGGCACAAGACCCATTTTCGTATGACGCGGCTCATATAAAGTAGTGCCTGTGCAGTTTGTATGATCCTTTGTTATAAAGTGCTTAAGTTATTGCCCTTTTTCAACTTAAAATTTCTATGATTGTCACAACTGGCTACATACATGTATAAAGATATTCAAGTCTGTGTTCCTGAAGCAGAACTGCTATATATTTGTAGGATTCCAGTGTTCCTCAAGCAGTACCATGACCTACTGAAGGAGGTGGGTGGTCAGCTGTGTTCCTTGAACGCTCAGCAGAGGACAGACTTCGCCACCTACCTCGTATCAGAGGTACACATTGCTTTACCTCTACCTCGTACCTCGTATCAGAGGTACACATTGCTGAACCTCAACATTTGAGCCTCGTTCTGAGAAAACTCGGCTAAATGCATGTGTGTAAAGTGTCATCCCAAATTTTCCTGTGCTGTCAACACAGGCTAATCTGGAACGACATTTTACCCACATGCATTAAGCTCAGTTTTCCCAAAACAATGCTTTTATGTCCATGGCTCACATTGCTTAAATCTGCCTTGCTTTTCTTCTAAACCTGTGTGGTTATAAGTTTAAAGTCAGTATTTCTTATTTAAAGGTAAAGTTTACCACCTAAGTACCATAAGGGCTTATCTTGCATGCATTAAATGTAAAATGATCAGATAGGCCTTTTAGGTAATCTAAGATAGTAATAGTCTATAGGCGATTGTAATTCTTAGATTTTGATAGTCTTTAAAACTTTAAAAGTATGTATGCGTTTTCTCCCTAAAGAACTATTGATCCGGACCACTGTTCATTGATGTTCATTGATGTTTCAGATTGAGACTGCCCTGGATATCTTCACCAAGTATGTGTCAAGCAGCAAGTCTGCCCTGGAGCAGATCATCAATGTCTCGGAGACGGAGCGCAGCGAGAAAAATGAGAAGTCTAGGAAGAGCACGGTTGGGGACGTCCTTGGAAAGACGCTAAAACATGTGAGCACAATTGTTGAATCTCAAATTTGCTAAATATACCAATGGCTATCAACCTGAATATCAGACATTTGCTTATGTGGAATTTTGTTGTGTTGTTTTATATGTAAGACAAGGGAATGTCACATAATATTTTTATGATAACTGTGTTATACTTGAGGTATATGACTATAGTCCACAAATTGACATCATATTGTTTTAATTTAATGTCAATTAAAGATTGAATAAAAAATGAATATTGATGGCATTATTGGTAAATATAACAATAATGCAGGTATATAATTGTCTAGAACAGTAAAGTAACAGAGAGTTATTGACAATTGAATGTGTGTGCAGGCTCTTCATGTACGAGAGCTGAAGAAATTGAAGAAACTACATGAAAGATCCACAACAACATTCTTTCACTTCATGCAGAAAAAGTAAGACATTGTGTATTTAATTATTAATGAAAATACCATTAGTATTGATGTAATTTGTTAACGCAATCAGAGTTTGAAGTTGGACGACAAATTATTTAAAGCCCAATTAATAAGCTGTTTGAATTGTATATACTACAGATTTGCTTTGTCACTTCTGTATTGTTGTGTTTTTTTTTACACAGAATAACACAGATTCAATTTCTTTAACACAATTATAGTTTGAAGATGGATGTTTATTACTTGTTACTGCTTTCTGCTTTCAGAGAGGCCTTCTGTGGAATGGAGCAGGCAGCCAAGATCAGAGATATCAGCAAACTGTTTGAGTCAGTCGGTGATCTGGTAAGTACAGCACTTGTCACTGGAATGTAATGTAGATGTCACTAAGTGCAAAGATATGACAGTTCAACATCACTACCGATGCCAAAATATTTCATAGTGGAAATAATATCTGACTTTATTCTTTCTTATTTTGTTTGACCTAAATACAGTTGTCTTGAAGTGTAAGTGGTTTTCCTCCCTATGTATTTACACTCCTATTTGACCCAGGCCATGGGAAAATGGGTCTTATGTCATATGCAGCAAGAGTAGCTCCAGCCAGCCTGCTTTATCGCACAGTCTTGTCTGGATCTAGGCTGTCCGCTATCAAGTCATTCTTTGTGATCTCATATGTGGACAGGGTATGGTCTGGAGCTTTGCTGGCCGCATAAGGCATGAGACCTATTTTTGCATGATGCGGGTCATTTTAACCTGTCAATCTAAAAGTATTTACCTCTGTAGCAATTTCGGATATAATCAACATAAAAAATTACAATTATTAATTTTATTTGTGACCTCCAAGCTACTATTGTATAACAAAGTTAATCCTTAGATATATGTACAATTTTCAAATTTTAGATAGACCAAAGCTATTGTACTAAATATAAGTGTTATTCATAAACAAGTAATTTTCCTGTCAATGTACATATGAACTGTGAATTTAAATAATCATCTTTGTCAAAATTGAAGGAATCACACAATGTTTTGATTTATTTGATTTCCTTGATATATTTAAAAGAAAAAAAGACGTCTTATTCCTGCTTTCCTGTTTCCCGTTTAGGTTCACATATCACAAAACAAGGTTACAGAGTTCATAGACTGTCTGGAGACCAAACTCTCCATGAGGGACTGGAAGTACATCTTCAAACTGGGCACCTCCAAAATAGTGAGTCTGTTTTATCTTCATTTGATTAACAAGAGTGACCAGTCTATATCTCTATGTTTTGTACAGCGCTATAAATATCATTCTCATTTATTGTTCAGTCTTGGGCCATCTGCAAGATTCTCCACAACCAGTCTATGGCACAGCCACTTGTCAAGCAGGTGTGTGACCTTGTACATAGGGAGGAGTTTACATCAGCCATGACCTCTCTGGGTCTCCTAGCAACAGAGGTCAACCAATCAGATCGACCGTCAACCAGTACGGGGGCATCAGGGGCAAAACATACTTCTTCTGTTGCTAAGAAAACTGAATATGTGCAAGTATGTGGATGGTTTGTTGAAAGTAATATTAATATGAGTCATTTTTATTTCTAAATGTCAGCTTAAGTTTGATATTTTTTTTATTTACATTTATGAGGAGGTTTAACATTAGAGTAGGAAATTATTCACTAAACAAGGGAAGTTATACCAGTACTGTACATTAAAAATATAATGTTGTTTGGTTCCCCCCATAGCTGACACAATGTGGCGAGGAAATCTTAATTAAAACACATTAAATTTCATGTCATTCTACTTCTTTGGATGCATTTTATTACGAATACAACACTATTTAAATGTTACACACCATTTAGGATGATACAGCGTTTTTATCAACCCACTCAGTGATAATCCATAAGCAAGTTTGCTTTCTCATAATCCACAAGGTACTTTTCTATATGAGATTGTATGATTAATCTTTGTTTGAGAATGTCGTTACCTCTCCCATAGTTGGGCTCGGTGGAGTCCCTGTGTGTCCCCCCTCACGGACGTTACAGTCGTACGGCCACTCAGGCCCTCAAGCTGCTCCAGTCACAACATCACACGGATCTCACCTTCGAAATCATTCAGACTCATGGTAATGTTGTGGAAGGGACCAGCTTTTGTTGCTAAGTAGCTTATTATTCTTGCATCTGATTTGTAGCCGGAATGAGTTGTTTTATACTCAAGATTTTTCATAATTGACTTGAAAAAAATATAATAATATATATATATATACATGTCTATATCTCTGATGTTCGACCGGGCCTGAAAACTTTTGTGCTGATTGGTCTAAATCCTTTCTACAGCCATTCTTCTCCTACTTCTGATTCGGGAAGAGCCCTTGTCAATTCCTGGCAGAAGTATCCCCACTTAGTGGGGTAAACATGCTTACCCAGGAGAAGCATGACTAGGTTAACTATCTTTCATAAAATCATAAAAATGACTACAATATTGTATGCAAACAGTGAATAATCCTGATAATCGAACAAACTCAACCCCTCTCCCTGCTCATCTGTAGAGACGGGTGACACAGTGGTGGACCACACTGCAGGGGGCACTGTGGAACATAGGGGGTCAGAGGTGGAGGTAGACGTCTGCAGCATCCCTGCCCACAGGGTCGTCATAGCAACCAGGTGTCACTGGTTCAAAAGGGCGCTACTCAGTGGCATGAGGGAGTCTATAGACAGGTAAGAGGCGTTGTATATATCTGGGTTTGAAAGATTGACAAGGAACTTAACCATTAAAATACATTACTTGTGAAGTATAAAAAAATGTTTGTGTCATGGGAGAAACTTCCCTTTTTGGTATGTAGTGAAAGTTAAAAAAATCTTCTCTCCAATTATAAAAATGCATGAAAGCCCAGATATTTGGTATAACGCATTATGTAGCTGTATACTTCTCCCTTTCAATCACAAGGACCAGAGGTGTGGTCTTTGGTATGTGACAACTCAAATCAGGTGAGCAATTCAGGGTCATGATGTCCCTCTTGTTTTATATGAATATTTAGTGAAATAAAATGGGCCCTGAACATTTATTCTTTATAGAGAGGATTCCAGTTTAAATAGGATCTGTTCATGAGGGTTTGCACAGTGGCACACATATTAACCTTTTTTTGCATAAATTCAACATTCATTCGCCGCTGTGATGTACGTATCATGTTACTTCAGGAAGATCACGGTACACGACACGAGTCCCACGTTGTTCCGCATGTTCCTGGAGTACCTGTACAGCGGCAGTCTTGAGATGAACGAGATGTCCACCGAGCAGATAGCCGATATGATGACCCTCGCTGACAGATATGATGTAGGTACCTGGATAGAATTATGAGCACAGTGTGAAAACTGGGTATAATACATTTGCGTAAAATGTTGTCCCAGATCAGACTGTGTAGTCCGCACAGGCTAATCAGGGACGACACTTTTCGCTTTTATTGTAGTTTTCTTTTTAAAGAATTCTCTTCTAAGTGAAAATCCATTTTGGGTGGATAGTTTTGTCCCTGATTAGCCTGTGTGGACTTCACAGGCTAATCTGGGACAACACTGTACGCACAAGCATTAAACCCTGTTTGATCAGAGCAAGGCCTATATGATGAAGGTACCTGGATCAAGATGTGAGAAGGTTATATATATGAATATTACATATTGTTACTGTAGATACGGTACATGTAGTAACGAATTGATGCTGCTTACAGGCTGTTACACTGCTCCTTTTGGCTGATATAATATAAATATCCATGGTAGATATTGTGATAATTGGAAATAATGCGGTTGTGTGACGTCCACAAAACACACTGAGTTATTTTTAAAGAGATTTTCATCTCATAATTTTCTGTTTATTTTTATAATAAAAGTGAAAATGATAAATAATGAATAGAAAAAGTTCATATCATGTTTTGACCTAGATGAGTAGTTAACAAGCCCCAAATTCTTCTGGGTAAAACTTGTACAAGCATGGCAATGTCTTTGAGTCTCCTTGGCCCATTACAGCTGAGGAAGAACCCATAAGGAAATAGAGGTAAGGCCAAGTATATAAATTTCATTATTATTTTGAGTAAACAGTATGCGACTGGTTTTGCGTGATTGTTTAGACTGTGTGCCTGCGTTCCAAGTGTGAGCATGCGTTGAGACACCACCTGGATGAGAACACAGTCTTCTATCTGCTCAGCCTGGCGGACCAACTCAATGCAAGAACACTCAAGGTATGCTGACTGGCAGTGGTGATCAGTTGTTCAATAGATCTCATTGTTGCATGAGCTAAAACATTTCTAGCTCCTTACATAGTTTTTTGCATTGAAATATTATCGTGATTCTACAACAAGCTATGCTCTGGGAAAACGGGGCGTCCCAGATTAGCCTGTGTAGTCCACACAGACTTAAAAGAAACAACACTTTCTGCTTTTATGGTATTTTTTGTTTAAAGGAAGTCTCTTTTTTTGCCATATTCAATTTATTCAAAAAGTGTCGTCCCTGATTAGCTTGTGCGGAATGCACTGGCTTATCTGGGACAATGCTTTACGCACATGCATAAAGCATTTTCCCAGAGCACAGACAGAGGCTAAAATTATTGTAATTATTTAAACTATTCATGCCTTATTATGCCCCACTTCGAAGAAGAGGGGGTATATTGCTTTGCTCATGTCAGTCGGTCGGTCGGTCGGTCGGTCGGTCTGTCGGTCTGTCGGTCGGTCTGTCGGTCGGTCGGTCCACCAGATGGTTTCCGGATGATAACTCAAGAACGCTTAGGCCTAGGATCATGAAACTTCATAGGGACATTGGTCATGACCGGCAGATGACCCCTATTGATTTTCAGGTCACTAGGTCAAAGGTCAAGGTCGCAATGACCTTAAGCAGTAAAATGGTTGACTGGAAATAGGAAAATGATTTCCGGATGATAACTCAAGAACGCTTACGGCTGGGATCATGAAACTTCATAGGGACATTGGTCATGACTGGTAGATGACCCCTATTAATTTTGAGGTCACTAGGTCAAAGGTCACAGGTCAATTTCATGAAACTTCATAGGGACATTGGTCATGACTGGCAGATGACCCCTATTGATTTTCATGTCACTAGGTTAA
>VMBQ01002455.1:49199-61363 GCA_007657795.1 Dreissena rostriformis | reverse complement strand
GGCCAGAATGTTAATCTTGATGAAATCTGGGTTGGGATTGTATTTGGGTCATCTGGGGTCAAAAACTAGGTCACTAGGTCAAATCATAGAAAAACCTTGTGTAGACAATAGAGGTCACAGTTTCCATCAGATCTTTATGAAACTTTGTCAGAATATTTATCTTGATGACATCTGGATTGGGATTGTATTTGGGTCATCTGGGGTCAGAAACTAGGTCACTAGGTCAAATCATATAAAAACCTAGACAATAGAGGTCATAGTTTTCATCTGATCTTAATGAAATATGGTCAGAATGTTTATCTTGCTAATATCTGATTTTGGATCGTATATGGGTCATCTGGGGTCAAACATTAGGTCACCGGGCCAATTCAAGTAAAAGGTGAGCGATTCAGGGCCAGCATGGCCCTCTTGTTGAAAGATAATGTCATAAATTACCACACCCCGACAATTTTGCTAAAATTGCCATAACTTCTTTATTTATGATCAGATTTGATTCATTCTTTGACAAATAGATGAGCGGTCTGCACCCGCTAGGCGGTGCTCTTGTTAATCCTCTGCACAAATCAGGTGGGGGAATATAGGAATGCGGTCATCAAATCAGTCCCCCAGTCCGTCCATCAATCATTCTGTTTGTAACACTTTCGTGCGGCTCCATTCTCTTATTCTGTTTTATGGCTGTTTATTAAACTTGCCTCAAATGTCAAAGGTTTTGAAGCGATTTGCAGAAGGCATGAGTCACTCATGACAACGCCATGTCAAGGTCGTTCTTTATTGTTAATGGTTTGAGCTTTTATTGTCCTGTCCACACCATATCAGCTTTACCCTTTAAAGTCATTGATCTGATGTTCCAAAGGTATGAGTCAGTCATGCCACCTAAAGGTCATGGTCATACTTTTTGGTCAATTCAAATCATAATGGCAAGTCCAAATTTTGTGTTGCAATATTATCTCAGCTCCATTTCTCCTATATCCTTTGAAGGATTTCCATCAAACTTGGCCACGATGTTTAGGTCATTGAGATGTTGTGCAGAAGGCATGAGGCAGTCATGCAAGGTCAAGGTCATACTTAAAGTCAAAATTTTTAACCTCCGTTTGTTGTCCTCTATATCTTTTATACCCATTAAAGAGTTTTCATGAAACTTAGCTTAAAGTTAAGGTAATTGAGACGATGTGCAGAAGGTCTGAAACAATCAAACAGACTCAAGGTCACACTTGAAGGTCAATAGTTAAGCCTTTATTATACCCCCACAAACGCAGTTTAGGGGGGTATATAGGAGTGAGGTTGTCTGTCGGTCGGTCTGTCTGTCTGTCGGTTGGTCCGTATTGGTTGTCCGCTCTCTAACTCAAGTTGTTTTCATCCGATCTTCACCAAACTTGGTAAGAAATTGTATCTAGATAATGTCTATCTCAAGTTCGAATATGTGTCATGCCGGGTCAAAAACTAGGTCATGGGGTCATTTAGTGTGTTTATACATGCAAAATATTCTGTGTCAATGAGGCATGTGGGGGTATTCGTCACGTCTGTGACAAAGCTCTAGTTTTTATTTTCTTCATACCTCCTATTTCGATTGAAAGAATAAGGACACCACTTCAAGGTCGAATATCTGCAGAAGATATAGCTGACTTCTGGACTGCCTTGATAAGGAGCTTGTGTTTGGCTAAGAATTAAGTTGTCTTTTTCCATGTGCGTGCTTCCCAGACTCAGACTGTGTCCATACTTCTACTTACACAACTTGTGGCTTTTGTTTCAGAATAGGGCACCTGGATCCCTCCAGCTCAGCCACACCCAGCTCCAGCCTGTCAGAGCTAGAGGATGTAGCAGACAGGATGAACGTAAGTCATATACCATAAAGAATGAATGTAAGTCAAATAATGTAAAGAATGAACATAAGTCATATAGCGTAAAGAATGAAAATAAAACAGAGGCAAATAAGCACAGGCTTATCAGGGATGATACTTTTAGCCCAAATTCATTTTCCCTAAGAAGAGGCTCCCTTTAAATAAAGAATATCATAAGGTGGAAACATATTCCTGATTAGACAGTGCAGACTGCACAGGCTGATCTGGGACAACTCTTTTGATATGAGCCAAGTTTTCACAGAAAACTCCTCAATTGACTGTGTTCTCTATAATTTTAGTTGGATTCCCCAGCATCGTCAGGTAGCTCATCCTCAGACTGTCTCTCAGACTCAGCGCGTCTCCAGGAGTGTGTGGACGGGCTACGTGAGGTCGTGGGGGCAGAGGTACCAGACCAGGAGCTGGTCAGCCTGTCCCTTGCTGCCGACTGTGATCTGAACCGTGCAATTAACTTCTTTTTCTCTTGATGTAGTACTAAATATTACACAGACTGCAAATTCACTGTGTAAATGAAGTTCTGGCTACTAGGTAATGTGACTTTTAGCTACTGCTAGGGAGGTAAATGCTTAGATATTTTAATCAGTAGCCAACAATTTATTGTGTCGTTGTTGTAAATATAAGGTGTTACAATATTGCTCATAGTCAAATCGTTTTGGAAATTTAGTGGTCAGTTTAGTTGCTAATTAAAAAACTGTAAGAAGCCAGTAAGATATTTTATTTGACAATGGTATTTTCTCCTACTGGAATTAGTGGCACAGGGTAGTTTTCGACAGTTATATGAACTAAAATCTCTTTGATTGAATTTACAAGCATTTATTGTGGTTTGTCAGATACTGACAGATGTCTCAGTTCAGTTGGCAAGCAGCTTTTGTTCTTATGCAAACTTATGCATCAGCCTGTACTTGCCGAAATAGTTAGGTAATTATGTCCATAACTAATGCTTATGCTTTAAGAGAAAAAAAGAAATCTGCTAAATCGCTTATTCATATGGTAAGTAATGGAAGGACGATATATTTAGTTTTGAGTGAAGTGTGTTGATGGAAGCCATTTTGTACCCACTGAATTTGTGAGAAGTTGTAAACAAACAAAAAATACAACAGATACAATATTTTCTAAATCTATGAAAACTTTTTCTGTAAAAATAGTGCTTAATCAAAAGTCAAAGAAAGCAGTTTATAAATTGTTAACGCTTTGGGGACTATTATTTTTGCCACATTGACACCTTTCTATTGAATTATACGGGAATACTAAGGAATGCCTTTACACTGTTAAGTGTGATTCTTATTGATGTGTTCATTCGTCAGAGTGTACAAATGCATACTCTGTGTTTGATAGGCACTCCATAACTCTAGCCTTCAAATCAGTTTAAACCCCTTGTTATTTTCATATTTAACTGTTCCAAGGTGATGATCCTGTTTTTATTAGCTCGGCGGTTTTCGAAGAAAACCCGAGGTATTGTCATAGCCCTCTCGTCCGAAAACTTTAACATTGGCCATAACTTTTGCATTATTGAAGATCTCATGAAGCTGCATATTTTGAGTGTTGAAAGGTCAAGGTCATCCTTCAAGGTCAAAGGTCATTTTTTTTTATGTGTATCTCATCGACCTGCACATTTTGAGTGGTGGAAAGGTCAAGGTCAATGATGACCTTCAAGGTCAAAGGTAAAAAAAATAAAATTTCCAAGCACCCTCAGCCGAGCGTTGGCATCCGCTTGACGGTGCTCTTGTTCTTTTTATGTTTAAAATAAATGTTCTGTTATAAAACTAGTTCATTAGAACAAAAATTCCTCATTGGATAGAGTTTGTGGAGTTTCATTGTTAGCTATATTAAAAGAACAAATATATTTACATTTCAGACAAATACAAATTTCAATGAACAACCTGCAGAATTAAGGATGTTTTTATATGTCCACTTAATTTTTTTTTTGGGGGGGGGGGGTATTATGGGAATACCTATGGCTAATGGGTTGGCATGCAGGTGATGTCAACGAGAATGATGTCCGCTTATAATCTAAAAAAAAATCAGACCCTTTAAAACTTTGTGATGTTTTTGCACATCATATCTCAGCTTAGTTTGATGACCATCGAGATTGCTTGAAGCACTTATGAACTATGGCCGTTGAATTATAACAAAAATTGGCCTTATTAAAACTTGTCCGCTCTTTAACTCAAACATTTTATCTGATCATTATGAAACGTGGAGATAATATTTGTGGGTATAATATCTCAGCTAAATTTAATAACCAGTCCAACCACCTGAAGCACTGAAATATGGCCCATGTATTATACCAAATCGACCAAATTTACCTTGTCCACTCTGTATCTCAAGCGGTTAAAATTGAATCATCGTGAAACTTGGTGGTGAATTTTGTGGGCATTAGAACTTGGCCAAGTTGGATAACCTTGAATTATAAAAAATGTCCATTTGTAACCTTTTCCACTCTTTAACTCAACAAGTTTTAATTGAACCCCCATTGGTCACAATATTTTTGGGCAAAAAATTTGGCCAAGTACAATAACAAGCCCGATTGCTTGCAGCATGTCCAAAATATGGCCCTGGAATAATCCAAAATTGTGCGGATTTCACAGGCTAATCTGGGATGGCACTTTACGCACATGTATTAAACCCCCTTTTCACAGATCGAGGCTCATTTATTTAACCAGGATTGTAAGTCCCATTGTCTATTAATACCTATAAATAACCTACATATAATCTGCATATTGGCATTAACATTATCACACCTCAAAATGGGGATGTTTGAAACAGTACTTGCTGTTTTCATTCCAGTCATGCTCTCTGTCAATATCATTTTTTACTGGTACAGTTAAGTATTTACCAAGTGTGCTGGATTGAACATATTGTAAGATGTTTTACCAATAGCGTAAAAATGTTGTTTAAGTTGTAACATGTTAATAGAAATTGATAATGATTTTAAGTAATGTTAAGGGTATTATTTAAGTTATTTTTTTAGTTAATACTTGTAATTGTTGTAAATTATGCAGTCCTGCAAGCTCATTTAAATCATCTCCAATCAGAAACTGCTATATTAGCAACAACTAATGGAGTACATGTTGGGATCTGATGTTATTGAGATTTGTAGTTCTGTATCATCTTTGTTAAATAAAAGAATGAAAACTGTTAATCTTTACATATCATATTGTTAATTGTATCAGCAGTACTTTGTTTTTATGACCCCTCAAAGTGTGAGGCATTCCGCATAGCACTTGTCTGGGGAAGCGGACAACGACAACGAGCAAGGCCTGGTATAGGGGAGATAACCCTGGGTTAGGGTTAGGGTTAGGGGTCGGGTTACCCCTAACCCTAACCCCCAAACCTCCATTTGCGCATTACAATACCAGGCCTCGCTCGTTGTCGTTGTCCGCTTCCCACTTGTCTGTCAAAATGGGTCACATGCGGCATCTGAGGCCCTAGCTCAAAGATAAAAGGTCAATCTCACACCTGAAGGTCAACAGTCGAACTGGGCATAACGGCGGGTAAACTGGTCACTATTTGAGGTAATCAACAGTCGAACTGGGCATAACGGCGGGTAAACTGGTCACTATTTGAGGTCATCAACCGTATAAATTATTCAGCTGTCTGTGTCCAAACATTTTTTGTTGGGGCATCTGTGTCTGTGACACTTCTTCTTTTTTCCCCTTAACTTGTACTTGTAAACATTTTTACAAAAGTTTTGATCTAGGGATTTTTTTTTTTAGGTGGATTCATTTTCTTTCAAGGTTCAAAAGGAGTAATAAAACACTCAATACTATTAGTTAAAGTGAACAAAATTTGTGAATGTTCAAAATATTTTTTTTTAAGCTTTAACATTGATTAGATCAATGGGGGTTGATTTCTAGGTACCATCGTCTTTATTTATAGTTATTGAGTTGGATATTTGGAAGATCTTGATTAAAATCAATGGTTTTTAATGATTTATTGGTATTCGTTGTTGTGTGTTTGTGTAGTTTATATATTTTTCTCTCTAAGGGAGGCAGATAGTTATCAAACAATTATAATATACATTTGAACATTGAATTTGGTCACGTCTTATTGTAATGTCATTGACTTCATGAACATAATCTTTCTTAGATATTTATTACCTTTACAAGACTAGTGAAATATTATTTCTTTCTCACTTAGTGAAATCTATACCTGTTTGTATTCATATATTATTGTTACATTTCTTTAATAGACTGTGCAATGTAGTTATAAGATGAGAACGCAATCAGGTGTTCATTAACTGCATTCAACCCCGCCACTCTAAGCAAAGGTCCTTATAAATGTTTGCCTTTACGTATGACCTACATTTTAGGAAAATGGGGCTTAATGCATGCAATCTGCACATGCAAATCAGGGAATACACTTTTCGCCTGGACTGGATTCTGTTGTTAAGAGAATTTTTAAACAAAAAAATCCATAAAAGCGGAAAATGTTTTCCCTGATTAGCCTGTGCAGACTGCACAGGCTAATCTAGGATGAAAC
The DNA here is from genome assembly GCA_007657795.1 of Dreissena rostriformis. Lineage (NCBI taxonomy): Eukaryota > Metazoa > Mollusca > Bivalvia > Myida > Dreissenidae > Dreissena > Dreissena rostriformis. The sequence continues at coordinate 55,025 of VMBQ01002455.1, read as the reverse complement.
TTCACGCTCTTACATGAAGCCTGTCATGCAAACCTCATAATGAAGATGTTTTACAATGGTATTTGCTGTTTCCATTCCAACCAGGACGGGCCTTGTATACTCATTATTATGCATGCACTTCAAAGACTATCACTTTTGTTTTAAAGATCAAGTTGTTGAGAATGTGTTATGTATGCATGTCTGCAAATCATAATTGAATCATTGTAAAGATATTACAATTTTATAGATATTTATTAAGGTAATACCAATATCACTTTTTTGGTAGGTAATTTTGTATTGTTACATATGTACGTACATATATTTCATTGTCAAATTTCATTTTTTTGTAATTTTGAAGTTGATAATGAAGGCTTATTCCAGTGACTATAAAGAAACAAACTATGATTCTTGGTTTATAAACTCACTGAAATAATCTGTTTAAATCTTTTGATTTCCCTGTATTGTTTCCTTGTTTTTTTTTGCAATCCACACTAGCTATAATATTACTGACTTAAACATTGTTTCTGGTAACTTAAGTGGTATTTGATTTTGATATATATCGATTTTGAATTTTGAAGTATTGAATTTTTATTGGCAGACAGACATGCTTCACCTTTTTTATGTCATTTAATGCAATGTTTGTTGTTGTTTTTTGCTGAGGTTTTATTGGGACTGGTCCTGATCATTAAATAGTTAGTTCATACATAAATATATTTTTGCTTAGTAAATCAGTAAATAGGTTTTTGATTAATTAATCTTGATACATTGGTCTTTGTATTAACCTAAGGTTTGCACCTCATTTGAGTTTATTGTGCAAAAATGCTTATGCCATTTGCAGCCAGGGTAGCTCCAGATAGGCCTGTGCATTTACACAGTCTGATCAGGAGCTACCTTGCCGGCTATAAAGTCACGCAAGGTAACATGGTCTTATTAGCGGACATTTTGACTGCTCATCAGAGTAAACGGATATCGGAAGCTTAACTGTTCAGATATGTAATCAGGCTTATTTGTATTCATGATAAGCAATGCATGTAGGTTAACACCATCAATTTATATGATAAAATATATACATCAAAGAATGTATTTATTTTTAAAGAATTTGAACATTGTAATTATTGTTAGAAGTTTAGAGTATGTATCATCGTATTAATTGGAACCATGATATGTTAAGCTTGATCCGTTATGAACAAAATTTATCTCATGAAAAAAAAAAAATCTGCAAATATCTCCATTGTCAGAGTGGAACATGACTTCTTTGATTGAATGTGTACATAATGTACAATTCACAATAAACGCACCCACTCAATTAGATTCCACTATGTTTAATGTTATCACACACTCTATGCCTTAATTAACACAAAATACAAATGCAAACATTCAAATGTTTCCCTTTTTTTCTCACTGCTGCCTCTATGGTCTGGTGAACATAAATAGTTTGAAAATCTTAAATTTATTACATTTTTGACAATATTCAATGAGAAATGATTTTTTTTTTAATGTATGTATTTAGCTATTAACAAGCTACTAGAAAATGTCACCAAGATTTTTTGACTTCTCACGCTGCCTGATGTTAGCAGCACCATGTCCCTATTGTTAATCTGGATATTGGCCTAATTATTATTAAATCTTACGATTCATTTGATGGAAAACCCAAAACTATGTCCCTATTAAATACCCCGCTTCATGAAATTGTAAAACCCAAAGGGCGTGAACTCCTACATCTACATAACTGACATAATATTCAAGGTCACTTGATGGATGTGGCACATTTGTTTTATAGTCTAGTCGTTACCAGATGCTTTTGTTGAAAAATAACTTTTATGAATACTATTAAAGTTTATTATTATGTTATTGTTGAACTTCATTTATTTTCTTACTTGATTCGGTGTGGTATTTGTTTTGGTTTAAAAATACACGTACAAGAACTGTTTTGAAGGTTGCATTTGAGTTTTCAGACATGTACAAAGTAGACTCAAGTGCTTGATAACTCAATTAAGGCTAAAGTGTTTTACAACTCAAAGTAGGCTTAAGTACTGGACAATTTGAAGTAGGCTTAAGTGCTTTACAACTCAAAATAGGCTTAGGTGCTTGACATTTCAAAGTAGACTCAAGTGCCTGACAATTCAAAGTAGGCTAAAGTGTTTTACAACTCAAAGTAGGCTCAAGTGTTTTACAACTCAAAGAAGGCTTAAGTGTTTTACAACTCAAAGTAGGCTTAAGTGTTTTACAACTCAAAGAAGGCTTAAGTGTATTACAACTCCAAGTAGGCGTAAGTGTTTTACAACTCAAAGTAGGCTTGACAATTCAAAGAAGCCTTAAGTGTTTAACAACTCAAAGTAGGCTTAAGCGTTTAACAACTCAAAGTAGGCGTAATTGCTTTACAACTTAAAGTAGACTTTAAGTGCTTGACAACTCATAGTTGGTTTAAGTGTTTTACAACTCAAAAAAGGCTTAAGTGTTTTACAACTCAAAGTAGGCTTAAGTGCTTGACAACTCATAGTTGGCTTAAGTGTATGGCAACTCAAAGTTGGCTAAAGTGTTTTACACTTCAAAGTAGGCTTAAGTGTTTTACAACTCAAAGTAGACTTAAGTGCTTGACAACGTATAGTTGGTTTAAGTGTATGACAACTTAAAGTAGGCTAAAGTGTTTTACAACTCAAAGTAGGCTTAAGTGTTTTACAAGTCAAAGTAGGCTGAAGTGCTTGACAACTCATAGTTGGTTTTAGTGTATGACAACTCAAAGTAGGCTAAAGTGTTTTACAACTCAAAGAAGGCTTAAGTGCTTGACAACTCATAGTTGGCTTAAGTGTATTACAACTCAAAGTAGGCTAAAGTGTTTTACAACTCAAAGTAGGCTTAAGTGCTTGACAATTCAAAGTAGGCTAAAGTGTTTTACAACTTAAAGTAGGCTTAAGCGTTTAACAACTCAAAGTAGGCTAAAGTGTTTTACAACTCAAAGTAGGCTTAGGTGCTTTACAACTCAAAGTAGGCTTAAGTGCTTGACAACTCACAGTAGGCTAAGGTGCTTGACAACTCACAGTAGGCTAAGGTGCTTGACAACTCAAAGAAGGCTTAAGTGCTTGACAATTCAAAGTAGGCTAAAGTGTTTTAGAACTTAAAGTAGGCTTAAGCGTTTAACAACTCAAAGTAGGCTAAAGTGTTTTACAACTCAAAGTAGGCTTAGATGTTTTACAACTCAAAGTAGGCTTAGGTGTTTTACAACTCAAAGTAGGCTTAGGTGCTTTACAACTCAAAGTAGGCTAAAGTGTTTTACAACTCAAAGTAGGCTTAGGTGTTTTACAACTCAAAGTAGGCTTAGGTGTTTTACAACTCAAAGTAGGCTTAGGTGTTTTACAATTCAAAGTAGGCTTAAGTGCTTACAACTCAAGTAGGTATACAACTGTTATGCGACAATAAACTTTTTTATTCTTTAGGATTGATACACTGTCTTTCGACTCACAATCAGCTGAAGATATATGTCTATCTGTCTTTGCCATACTAATTACATATTTTATTGTTAAGAGATGCCCGGTCTGTTTGTGTTTTTTGTCGTATGGCTCCTTAAATTGATGTGATAGTTTGTCTACTGCCTCGATATCTCCTTGAATACATGCATGGTTTTTATAAAACGATCTTGCGACAGGACGCCTGTGACTAAAAATGTTAAAGAAAATTAAAGGAATACGTTTTAATTTATCGATTTTCATCGGCCGTTCAATAATGATTGGGGTAATACTCAATGTTCATAATGAATGACAAAGTTACAGCACGAACAAGCTGTTTTATGGCCAACTTTGATATCTTAGTGTGACTTTGACTTCTCAGGTAGGGAGACAAGTTTAACACGAAAAAATAATTTAAATTAAATAATATTTCAACATTACGTTATTGTTGTGTAATGCTGCGCTCATTCACCCTCAACTGCTCTGCAAACGGGTGGTAGATTCCGTTCATACTGCACAGCTGAAGATGATCAATAAATCCACATGGAACCCTTTATCAGTCGTAGTCTATAATATATACTAGTATATGATAATAAATGTGTAAAGGTAAAAATTGTATCGGGGAAACATGCAAGTAAATCACATGTAAATCACATGTCAGAAATTATAATGATTACGACAAGTCGCCCATCTTCCGCAACACTAGTTTCAGTTGCAAAGAGGCACATACAATTTCCAAAAAAATAAAATAAAGTATGTTTTAACTGTCTTCATCAAACAGCGTTCACGTGCTTTTTAAATGAGTTCTCTTTGTACATTGATTATTTTAGTGTTTCTTTTTTTAAATATATATTTTTTGTTTTTAATATTTCAAATATTAGTATGTAAAATTCGTGTACAAGTTTGCCACCGCGTTTAAATAACGTTTACAAACTGGTCTACCAGCAAGTTTTTCCTGGGAGAGAAAACACATTAAGTGTATTTGGTAGCAGGCTTTTCGGCCCAAACTTTTTTCGATCAGTCCGAAAATTCAGGTGTTTTCAGCCCCAAGCTTATTCGTCCTCAGACTTTAAAGGCTCATTCGGCCCTATATTACAATTTAAATTGTAGAAATATTTATGTGCTGATTTTTTTTTGTGATGAAAAGTGTATCGACTTTCTTTATATTATGAATATGACATGCCATAACAAACATATCAGATTTAACAAGAAAGGCAATACCATATGTACACGGTAATTATTTCATAAATGATTAAACAAGTATTCATATTTCAATTCTTTATATCATAAAATATTATTGAGACAATAACATACGATACACCTGTCCCGGGCGTTTATAAGCGGCCCGCTGCCAATATATTCATGAACATGCAGAAAGAGATGAATGATAGGGTGTCATATGAAATATCTAACGGAAATGGAAAAGAAGAACCAATAAGGGTTTCAAGAAGATTGCCAATAACTTATACAGCGAGGGACTGATTTGCCAATAATTGTGAGATTATTTGATACCTAACAATCCGAAGTCCGAGTTAGAGGTAATCCAAAGATCCATAAAAATGAAAACCCATATAGAGCAATTATTAACAGAACGAGAACACCCACATAAACAAATGGCAAATTTAGCAGAAAAATAACTGAACGAATTTGTTAACAATACACCTAGTTATAGATCTATTGGAGATACAATACATTGTTTTAATAAGCTAGAAGAGATTCCAGATAAAATACCGCGAGGAGCTCTATGTTTTTGTTTTGATATAGTCAAACTCTACTCGTCCAATCCGAAACAGACATGTTAAGAAGCCTGTGGAGATGCATTAGAGACTAAAACAGAGATGACAATCTGATGAAAAGCAATAGACGATATGATTGTAACTGTTTTTAACAATATATCATAATGTTCATGGAACAGAATATACACAATACAATATATTGCCATAGGGTCAAAACTAGGAAGAAATTATACGTAAAGCTACATGCGTAAATGGTATGAGCAACTGATGAAGAATGCATTTCTACCAGTCTTATATAAGAGGTCAATTGGCGATGATTTGGACTTTGGACTCGTGGGAGAGATAAGCTAGATAAATTCCCATCGTCGGATACCCACGGCTGCTGATTACGCTCCGCTCATCTATCTAGGAATGGAGAGTAACGTAATGAATGGACCGGGGGTGCCCGAAGATGATAAATTCCTAGAACATGCGAATACGATCGACGAAAACATACAAGTAGAAACGAGAGTGTACCGGTATGCTTACCAGATTTTTAGATGCAATTGTGAAGTCAAGTCAATTGTTTTTTTTTGTAAACAGGCCTCTGGCCCAAAATACATAGTTATACATTATACTTAGCTATTCGATTCTTACAGAGTTGTGTCAAGACCATGTTTATATATATA